>JACJUY010000585.1:73203-84657 GCA_014220935.1 Platorchestia sp. MABIK | reverse complement strand
ATATTTATTTCAGATCATCACCAATTTTTTTGTTGAAGTTAGATGTTTGCTCAAGAAGTACACTCAGAGAAAAGAAGCCTTTTTTGTAACAATGTGGTGTCTTGGGAGGGCTTTCTATCGTCTATATTAATGCTATTCCCGAGAAGGTTGCACTGTTTTCTACTGCAGAGAGAGTAGCTTCGTCGTGTTTTAGTCTCTAAAAAATTCATGCAATACTTGGTCGAAACCCTCCTCAATGAATGGTAAGTCGTAACGAGGACACTGCGGGGAAGTAGGCCCATGAGCGTGAGCGCACTTCCAACACACACTGCATGTTCATGAGTAAAATTCCTCAGATGTTGATTTTACAATCTAAGAGCTTCGGTAAAACGGTTTTTTAACCGTTTAACCTTGTTATTCCATGTTGTAACTTCAGATTGTTTGGCATGTCTTCGTATTATTGACTAGATGTTTTTAATATTAGAGGTCGAACTTAAGTTGTAAATATGATTTTAACATTAAATAATTTTAAATTCAAGCTGCAACTACGTTGCTTATAATTTTAGTAAGTAATTATCATTTTCGCTCACTTCTCATTTGGAGAAGCTAGGCAGTACCGTAAACAGTCGTTTATTTCACTACACATGTTAATCTCGCACTCCTTCACACTTTATTTCTGCACATTCTCAAATGAATGCTTAGTCCGTTCATTGCTCACCACAAAAGTTGTGAAACGTTTACTTACGCACATTATTCCCATCGCCTCATCTATTCAAATTGATTTATTTAGATGAGCCGTCTTGTTTGTTATGAACATTTCTTCAGCTAATCATTTTGTTTGTCTGTAGGAATGTATACTAATCTCGTTTGGCGGAATTTAGTGAAACATTGAATAGAATTAAACAGTATTACCAAAATTTGGTTGAAAACGCAACTCTCAATATTCTTGCATGGTAAGCGTTTTTCATTCTGACAAATTTTTGTGAGATTTCGCGGAGAATGAGCAGTGTTAAGAAAAATTTCACCACAGATATCACTATCATTGAAAATTAAGAACATTAAATAAAGTTACCAAATTAGACTCTCGGAAAAGGTTTGTTTTAGAATACGTTTGAATTGAAATTTAAGATCAAACTTTTCCTGCCTGTTTTTTAATCTTATCTAGGTCTCTAAATCTTTTAATATCTTGAAACTGCCCTCTTGACTATACTACCGAGTCTGAATTTTATCGTCGGCGAAACAGTAATTATGATCGGTTTTCATCGGTTATCGAAGTATTCCGACGGTGTATATATTACCAGTGATCAACGGTGGTTTTAGACGCTAAAAATGCCCGCCGACGATGATGACCGTTATTTACCGTCGATTTCTGACTGTCATTCCTACCGTAGAAATACGACGGTAAAACTACGGTTGTTTTTCAGACTATACTTCATAATTTGATATTAACGGCAATGATAGGTAGCCCATGTCTAAGTTTAATCAAGGACAAGTCAGATAAAAGTATGTTATGTATTACTCGTAGTCAAATGAAATTACATGAGTTAGTTTACGTAACCTTCACATGATGTAATTTGAGTTTTAGTTCTTTTATTGTGAAAGTGAAAACTTTAATTCGAAGCTTAGACATTTCGATTAGATTTTCACAAATAATTTTTGATATTCATACAGTTGAATTTTAGACATTTTACATGAAGTTCGAATTCTTTAACTAATGCTTCAAATGTTTTAAATTTGATTTCAATCGTTTTAATTTTAACTCTTTGTACTTTATATTAAAAGTGAAACTATGAAGTTAAAAAATACATGGCTATAATGGTAGATATATAAAATATGAACATTCCTACTAAATATCTCATTAATGCACTATTATATTTTGATTCCAGTCAAATAAATGTATTTCAGGCTCTACTCATTTTATAACTCAGGCTTTGAAATATTTATCGTTATAAAAGAGTTAGAATACGAAAGTACAATTGTTTATCACGTTCGTATTTGTAACAATCCTAAATCTTAATGACCTATTTTCTAATACATTTATTTTACGTGAAGTGATTAAAAACGAACATATAGAAAAATTTCAAAGCATACCCTCATGAATTCACAGCTTTTATTATTGAAATATTTGTAAATTAGTTGATCGACATAGAAAAATTATTGGAACCTTCGTGATTTTCAACTTGCATTTGAGCTTAACGTAATGTTAAGGAATCACATTGCTCGTTGTTGTTCATTGCGGTGGTCCAAGTTTGAGCGTTGGTGCTGTTTATTGTTTAGACTGATTCAAAGTATTAAGGTCTAAATATTGAAATCATTTCGTAACTAATGATATGTGGACCAAGATCTAATTTCCTTAATGTTGGTATTTTAAGTTATTTTGATGTGTTTTATTGGTAACGTGAGATTTCAAAATTATTCCCTGTGCATTCACAAGAAAAAATTGCTTTTCATATGTGTGTTTGTGTACACACATCAAAGTTACCATTCTAGTTACTCGACTATAATGAACAAGGATTAAGGTTTAAAGAAGTGACGTAAGTTGTTTGGTACTATTCAAATTACTATTATGATTTACTTCTGCTGCGTTTCTTAAAATAGTGTGGATGAAAATGGGTGTATAACTGAATCAAGCTACTGATTCATGCCAGAATAATCATGGATTGAGCAAAATTTTAATTGAAAATATTTTTCTACCCTCAGATTTATTTGTGCTGATAGTTACTCTCTGGAAATTTTTGGTAACTTGCTAGTGCCAATTTTGTTAGTGTTTGTGATGGTGCAAATTGTTTTCTCAGTGGGAAAATTTATTGATAACTATGTATAATAGCCTGAGCTAAGCTTTGAAGGTCTATCTTGATGAAACGTGAAGCATTCAATGCTCACTCATTGAATACTAAGGTAATGTGTCTCATTGGATCATACAATTTTCATAATGTTGGTATAGTAATTATTTGGATTAGTGTGAGTGTAAATGTAAATTTTCAAATTGACATTCTTTCTGGTGGAAAGTATAACCTTGTGTAATCACTACAGGAAATTACTTTCTAGTAAAATATTTGTTTGTGAAAATTCTTTGTACATGCATATAAGTATTGTTTTTAGACATAGAAAATTATTACAGAAAAGGCATCAAAGAGAGCTATTTCCAACTGCATAAAATAGTCAAAAATGATGAAGTTGGTAAGATCTTGTTTTATCACATGTGTTGACATTACAAATTCTATTCTAAGTCACCTCAGCTGTGTTTTTAGAGATGAGGTGTGGTATATTTCTGAATCAAACTTTTACTGGACACCAGCAATTTCTTTGGGGAAAAATTGAATTTAATATTTTCTCACACCCACTCCAACTTATTTGTCCTGATGGTTACTTTCTGATATGCCTTTGCTAACATGCCACTACCTATCTACAATGTCTTTGCAGAAGCTCAAATTATGTTCTGGATTGCTTGTGCAATAGAAGCATTAGGGGAATGTCATGAGCATTATTAATTCAGAAGATTGTTCTCAATCTAATGAAAAATTTAAATTAGTTTGTCATAATTTTCAACTTTACCAAATCATTCCAGTTCTTCATGTGTTGAAGTAGTAATAAATTTACTCAACATATTTTTATGAAACAATGTCAATTGTTAAAAAATTCTCTAACTCTGTAGTCTATGAGAAGCGACGTTTCGATGTACGAACATCATGTTCAGGCTAAAATTGTTCAGAATTTTTTTTCAGTCTCATTGATAAAATGCAAATCTAATACTCCAGACAAAGTTATAATGTTGGAAATGACCGCACAAAAAATGACTAGAAACTAAATTTGTACCACAGCAATAAGTACTACTGTAGTAAGATTAGGCAACAGTATTAACATATTTTTAGGATTACACCTAGCGCAATACTGTTACCTACACCTTATTATTTTACTTTTAAAAAGCTCAAGTTCAATTTAAAAACCTCAGGTTTAATTGAAAACAAATCAAGTTTAATTTTAAAATTGTCAAGTATATTTTAAAAGAGATCAAGTTAAATTTTGAATAGCTTTTGTTTCTAAATTTGTTTACCTATACCTATGTACTTGACCTTTTATAAATGAAACTTGACCTTTTTAATTTCAAAATTGAGTGCTTTTAATTGAACTTGAGTTTTTTAAATTGATGATGTTTTTTAAAATTGAACTCTATATTTTTTAAATTAACTTGAGCATTTTTAAATAAAACTTGAGCCTTTTTGAATTAGACTTGAACTTTTTTAAATTGAACTTGATCTTTTTCAAATTGAACTTGATCTTTTTCAAATTGAACTTGAGGTTTTGAATGAAGTTGACCTCTTAAAATGAAGTTGACCTCTTAAAATGCAGTTGACCTTTGAAAATGAAGTTGACCTTTGAAAATGAAGTTGACCTTTGAAAATGAAGTTGACATTTGAAAATGAAATTGACATATGAAAATGAAGTTGACATTTGAAAATGAAGTTAACCTTTGAAATGAAGTTGACCTCTGAAAATGAAGTTGACCTTTGAAAATGAAGTTGACCTTTGAAAATGAAGTTGACCTTTGAAAATGAAGTTGACCTTTGAAAATGAAGTTGACCTTTGAAAATGAAGTTGACCTTTGAAAATGAAGTTGACCTTTGAAAATGAAGTTGTCCTTTGAAAATGAAGTTGACCTTTGAAAATGAAGTTGTCCTTTGAAAATGAAGTTGACCTTTGAAAATGAAGTTGACCTTTGAAAATGTAGTTGACCTTTGAAAATGTAGTTCACCTTTGAGAATGAAGTTGACCTTTTAAAATGAAGTTGACCTTTTAAAATGAAGTTGACCTTTTAAAATGAAGTTGACCTTTTAAAATGAAGTTGACCTTTTAAAATGAAGTTGACCTTTTAAAATGAAGTTGACCTTTTAAAATGAAGTTGACATTTTAAATTAAATGTGACCTTGGGCTTCAGTTCCGATTAAGGCCTGCTTCATTTTTACGTCTAATTCAATAGATGGCGCTATAGGTTAAAACGGGGAATGGTCAAATAGGACCGTCGACTCGTCAACGTCATAGTATGTTCAAAATTTTTTGTCACTTTTTGACAATGTAGGTTGGTCACGCTTCGGTTAGGTTGGGTTGGTCACGCTTCGGTTGCGTTAGGCTGGTCACGCTTCGGTTGGGTTTGTCACGCTTCGGTTGGGTTGGGTTTCTTTGGGTGAGGTTACCATTGGCTCCGGCTGGTGGAATTTTTTGTACGTTTTGCAGGTCTTAATCGGAACCGTCCCCTGACTTTATTTATATAAAATCTGAGCTTTTTTAGATAAAAATTGAGTTTTTCAAATTAAAGGGAAAAAGATTTAGTCATACCAGTACGTATTGCTGTGGTAAAAATTTTGCTTCTAATCATTTTCTTGTGCTGTCATTTTGCTGTCACTCTGTCTGATGTAGCTTTGAGTGTTAGAATTGCATTTCACATTGTGATTTGAAATTTTGTATATATATTTTCAGTCTGAGGATGATGTTTGTACATCAAACTTTTGCTTTTTATAGACTACAGAGTTAATAAATTTTTCAACCATCAACAGTGGATCAAAAAAAACGTGTTCAGTGAATTTCTTACAACTGTTCTTACCGTGATGTTCTGAAAAGATTTTGTAACGTTGAAAATTTGGAAAAAAAAAAGTGTTTCACACTTGCTCTGATGCACTTGGTACTGTTTCCAAACCTTGTGTTAATGATTGATTAATTTCAGAATCATCCAATAATGCAAATTAAGGGAACAGCTCTTAGCTCCCCTTAATTCTTAGTGACTTCCTGATAAACGCTTAGACTTGTTCCGTAAATCTGTTTCATTTAACAGTCAAAATTCAATATGTGATACTCATATTGAAAACAGCCCAGAGTCAATCAATAAAACTTTGGAAATTCAGTGAGTGAAATCCATCTAGATTTGCTTGAGTCTGAAGTTAGAGACAAAAGTTCTTTTCATGCAATTCCTCCAATGAAGCCTTTGCTGATGCCTCAAGTAAACTAAGACCTGTCATGATGTAAAGTGAAGTATTTAACTCTTATGATTCAGTAATGATGCCTTATGTTGCTTTTTGGACATTTCTTTCATTCCCATAACAGGATGTCTACTAGGTAGTAAAGTAGTGGACAGTAGAAAAAATTGAAAAGCAGCAAAAAAGAACGTTAGGAGTAGTGAAATTTGCCTCAGGGGTCTGCTTTACCTGCCAGGGGTGTAAAAAACTGTGAAGTTGGATAAATCACTGAAAATTGAAAGTAAAGTAAATCTGTAAATAGAGTTTGAAGATTTTAAAAAATTCATTTCTCCCAGAATCAGATATTTGCTGCAGTTTTTGGGAAATATTCCTGTTAGGGGATTGCGCAACTCCCCGGTGACTACTAGTTTCCAGCCAGTTTATTTTTTGCATATGATGAGCTGTTGCTCGCATTGTTGAAAGACGTTTAGACAGGGTTTTTGACAAACCTTTGTTGGGGTCCGTTTGGGAGTGGGTACATAAAAAATTTGAGTCATTTTTTTGCAATTATGCGTTGAATGCTTCATATAATAATAAGTTTTTCATTTAGTATTTTATGGATTTATCACCTTGAAATTGTTTTAAACCCATGTTATAGTGTGTATTATTGACTCAAACTGCTCATTATAGGATGATATTTTATATCCTGGACATTTGGACAACATTCATTATGTAAAAATTAGGAAGTCATTTTTTGTTGTTGAAGGTGGTAAAAAGAATTTAAACCTTGAAGATGAAATATCCGGAGACACCCTGTAAAATGTCTGTTTGAATTGTTCTGATGTTTCTGTGGAAATTTGAAATTTCAAAATGAATTTCTTTCTATTGAGGAACTTATAACACTGTACATTTATAATCAGAAATTACTTTCCAGGAATATTGTGTGTGGAATAAATTCGGAAATTTAAATTTTGTTTTTGAATAAGGATAGACATGTAAACTCATTACAAAAATGACCTAAAAGATACCAGTTTCCAACTGCATTCAGTAGGAAACAAGGGTTACGTTATTGAAATATACTGTGAAACAGTAAAGTTGGTCAGTGATTGCACACATAAAACTTTTCATTCCCCAAGTGAATAACACATATTATGCTGTGATGGCTCTCTTTGCATTACCTACCCTCAGAGGCTAGGAATTATTGCACAAAGGCTGGACTGACTGGCCTATCCACCGTTTATTTAGAATTTAACACTCCATGAAAACTTTCCTGTGGAGGTAAAAGCAGCATGAATCTCGATCCTACTTAGATGTATAAATGTCCTGGTCATTCATTATTCAGTATGATACGGTGTGGTAAAGGTTTTTGAAAACAAAGCTTCATTCTCTTTGCAGTTAGGCTGTTCCCAGAATGGGGCGCGCATTTGATTTCGATTTATCACACACAATTACATTGTCTATTTAATTTCTAGATGACGGAGCTTCAGCGTTGTGTGGGCGTCAGTCTTCACGACACCAGCTCATCATGACGTCATGACGGTGGTGTGGCCTTGGAAATGTCCTACTCTGGGTTAGGACAAACTCGTCAACAGACGAAAATCTCTTTCGAGGAGCATCCCACGTGTCAGTTAAAATAAGGTTCGTGTAAGCTCATACAGTTCTTTTCGTGCATTAACTAATACCTTTCCCCTCAGGGAGATACAACTATTGCATCTGTGAGAATTAGCACCCCCATGGGGAAAATGTGTGAGGGCCCAAGCTGAGAGTTACGAAGGCTTTTTTTTTGTCGGAATACATAGAATGTTTTTGTTATGTTAAGGACCACCAGTTTTCGGTCCACTGCTGTCCTGTTTTTCTGCATCTACTACTGTCTTCTTCAACTTTTATCTTGTTTCATGAATTTCTTTCTTAACTCACTGTTTCCATGTCCCTTCTGCACAGATTCCGCGTTCCCTGATCTTCAAACTAAATGGTGCCTCCGCCCTTCCTCTCATCGAAACGCTCTTTTTAGCGGTTGGGGAGGCCTAAACTAACATATTATCTAAACAATATCTTATTTAGCATTCCGTTATGGTAATACCTCTCCGGGGGATACGACTATTGTATCTATGGGAATTAGCTCTCCCAGGGAGAAACTGTCAGGGTCCGAGCTAAGAGCTAGTTATGTCTTCTGTTCGTTGAACATTAATGTTCAATTCGGTTTACTGCTGTCCTATTTTCAGCACCTATTGCTTTCTTCTTGAACTTTGATCTTTCTTCATTAACTTCTTACGCAACTAATTGTTTCTATGCCCTTTCTGCATAGATTCCGCGTTCCCTTAACTCCATACTAAATGGTGCCTCCCTCCTTCCTCTCTTTGGATCGCATTTATTTTGCTGCGGATAAGAAGGCTTAACTAACTGATAATTATCTTTCGTTATAGTAATGCAAATAAAGGGATTTATTGATGCAAATTTTTGGTAATAAGTACTGGCAGATCGGTTGCAACATTTGAAAACGTATATGCATTGCAGTGGGTTGAATCGATAATTTAATGCAGTTATGAATAATCTGTTTTTTCGATCAAGAATTGATCATTCTTCAATATATTTGAGCATAGCATGGACGTCAGTCCTCAATGTTACGTTTTAATATCAGTTTGTTTTATACGCACGACATCATTTGATTCAAATTCAACAAGCCAAATAGGTCCAAAGTTTTCTTTAAAAATGAATTATCAATAACTTCAATGCACAGCTGTTCAATAGGGTACCAATATCAAGTGTTGTATTCAGAGTTAGGTTAATCGACTTATTCTCTGATGGCAGCCAAATCCAGATGGGCCATGTGTTACGATCACAAGGACAGCTTGCCTGGCTTGCTCCGAACCCAGTGGTAGTTGGAACAGTCATTCGGCAAATGGTAATTTTTTTTGTTTTGTTATCATTTGCACAGTTGAGATTTACTCATGTTTTTCAATTTATCAGATGCTTTAGCTGGAGTCGGGTATGATGAAGAAGAAACTAAAGGCGTCAACCATCCAAGAGGTCCTGCGTTGTTACAACGATTGGGTTGACTCGGAGACAATGGATTGAATCAGAAAAATCGACGACGGAAACCAGTACACTTCCTCAAAGTCTACTTGCTTCTTCATCGCTTACTATGACCGCCTCTCAGTCGCCTTATTTGCTAGCTCCATCGACATCAGGTTATGATACTCCTCCCTTCAGTTGGGTTTAGACGGAGGGTGCTTTCCCCGGAGCAACGCCCTTTCTCCCTCCCCGAATCTTCAAAAAAACCCGAAACCCTCTATCTAATGCCTCCCACCCCTTCCCCATGTGTGTCGTCGCTGTCACCCTCCATGCTGGAAAAACTCAGGGGCGACTGACTCGGCAGTCTTAAAAGTAGGGTGTATCTTTCAGTTACTTAGCTGTCCCATCCTCATACTCAATCCCAACCTAAATAGTTTCCCCTGATCTGGAAAAGGAGCGAGGGTAAAAGTTTGAACATTGATTGATTTATTGAAAGTACAGAGTCAGTGTAATTGTATTTATTGTGCCTGTAAATTTAAGTTCTTTATGAAGTACTATCGCTTCTAGGTTGCCGACTCTGAAATGATCTGTTGCTGAAATAATTTTCCGTTTAATTCAAAAGAACCTGTTCACAATCGTAACGCATATTTTTCGATGTCGTGTTATTATTAACACTGGATGACTCGTGATAGGACTTGGATATAATTTATTTAACTTATTTTTGTAATTGTTGAATTCTTCACGAAAACGATGCTGTTCTTGTGCCTGTCTCCGTGGACAAGTTTACAGGTTAAAAACATGAGGGATCGGCATTACGAAAATTTTTGTGGCTGGAATGGCAAAAAAGCGGATGTCAAAATAGTATTTTCATTTACGAATTAATGAGTTCATTTAAAACTAGTACTTACTGATCCTACTAATTTGATGTGGCATCTGTTCGTCTATTCTTGGTACCAAAAAGTACACAATGTATGTTGCTTCTTTTCTTCGGATTTCGTTTTTGTTCTATTCAACATGAGTTATCGGCATTACGAAAATTTCTGCGGCTGGAATGTCAAAAAACGGATGTCAAAATGATATTTTCATTTACGAATTAAAGAGTTAATTTGGAACCAGTCGTTCCCTCAGGGGGATACAATAATTGTATCTATGGGAATTAGCGCTCCCAGGGAAAGATGTGAGGGCCCGAGCTGAGAGTTACGTGGGCCTTCTCTTTTTTGAAATAAATTGCTATTTGCCATGTTAAGGACGACCTTTTTCGGTTCACTGCCGTCCTGGTTTTCAGCACCTACTACTTTCTTCTTCAACTTTTATCTTGTTTCATGAATTTCTTTCCATTACTGTTTCTATGCCTCTTCTACATAGATTCTGCATTCCCTAATATCCATACTAAATGGTGCCTCTCTCTTCTCTTCGATACGATCTTTTTTGTAGCGGTTAGGGAGGCTTAAACTAAACTATTATCTAATCTAATTTTGAAACTAGTCATCACTGATCGTACTAACATGATGTTGGATCTGTTCATCCATTTTTGGTACCAAAAAGGACTCAATGTATGTATAATTTTTCCTCCGGATTTCATTTTTATTTTGTTGAACAAGAGGTATCGGCATTTCAAAAATTTCTGTGGCTGGAATGTCAAAATAATATTTATAAATACGAATTAATGAGTTCATTTGGAACTAGTCGTTACTGGCCGTACGAACTTGATGTCGGATCTGTTCATCTATTTTTGGTACCAAAAAGGACCCAATGTATGTAGAATTTTTCTTTCGGATTTCATTTTTGTTTTATTGAACATGAAGTATAAGCATTACGAAAATTTCTGTGGCTGAAATATTAAAAAACGGATGTTAAAATAATATTTTCATCTACGAAATAATGAGTTTATTTAAAACTAGTACCTACTGATCGTACTAATTTAATGTGGCATCTGTTCATCTATTTTTGGTACCAAAAAGGACCCAATGTGTGTTGATTTTTTTTGCGGATTGAATTTTCGTCTAATCGAACAGGAGGTATTGGCATTTCGAAATTTCTGTGCCTAATAGCACCAGTTTTATGGGAAAGTTCCATTTGAAAAATTTGAGTTGTTCAGTTTTTTATAATGTGAATGTATTGTAAATTAAGAATTCTATAGAGTACAAACGTCGGAGCCGCATGAAAGCGGGAGGTGAAGGGTAACTTCTTCTGAAGAAGTATAGCTGTGGAGGATAAACCAGCCCTCTGCTACTTGCGGCTCGAAAGCACTATTGCGGGCCCTGTCGTCTCCTCATCCCAGTTGAAGGACTAAGATTTGTTGTGGTTGAGAGGGTTGGTTATTGTAGATATTTGATGTTAAAGAATGGAAGTGTGCAAATTCATTTAAAAATTGGGAAAATTTTCTTAGTAATCGGTTGCTTGATGAGTCCTTTTGTGGTGGTAGTTAATTTTAAATGAATGTTATATACGTAGTGTTTGCAGTGATGAGTCTTACAAACAACCTGTGATGGAATTCTTTGCGTGCCGAAGATAT
>JACJUY010000585.1:56524-71417 GCA_014220935.1 Platorchestia sp. MABIK | reverse complement strand
TTTTAAAGCAAACTTGAGCATTTTTAAAGCAAACTTGAGCATTTTTAAAGCAAACTTGAGCATTTTTAAAGCAAACTTGAGCATTTTTAAAGCAAACTTGAGCATTTTTAAAGCAAACTTGAACATTTTTAAAACAAACTTGAACATTTTAAAGCAAACTTGAACATTTTTAAAGCAAACTTGAACATTTTTAAAGCAAACTTGAACATTTTTAAAGCAAACTTGAGCTTTTTCACATTGAACTTGAGCTTTTCTCATTGAACTTGAGCTTTTCCACATTGAACTTGAGCTTTTTCACATTGAACTTGAGCTTTTTAACCTTAAACTCAACCTTTTTTATCTTAAACTCAACCTTTTTCACCTTAAAATCAACCTTTTTCACCTTAAACTCAACCTTTTTCACCTTAAACTCAACCTTTTTCACCTTAAACTCCACCTTTTTCACCTTAAACTCCACCTTTTTCACCTTAAACTCCACCTTTTTCACCTTAAACTCCACCTTTTTCACCTTAAACTCCACCTTTTTCACCTTAAACTCAACCTTTTTCACCTTAAACTCAACCTTTTTCACCTTAAACTCAACCTTTTTCACCTTAAACTCAACCTTTTTCACCTTAAACTCAACCTTTTTCACCTTAAACTCAACCTTTTTCACATTTAACTTGACTTTTTTTACACTGAACTTGGGCTTATTGATATTGAAATTGAGCATTTTAAAATCAAACTTGACCTTTTTCAAATTAAACTCTGTTCATTGGACGATATTTCTTTCATTCCCATAACAGGGTGTCTGCTAGGTAGTTAAGTAGTAAAAAGTAGAAAAATTTAAAAAGTAATAAAAAAGGAAGTAAGGAGTAGTGAAATTTGCCTCAGGGGCCAACTTTACCTGTCAGGATTGTAAAAAATTGTGGTAGGATAATTTACTGAAAAGTAGAAGTAAAGTACATATGTATATAGAGTTTAAAGTTTTCAAAAATTCATTTCTCCCAGAATCTGATTTTTGCTGCAGTTTATGGGAAATATTCCTATTAGGGGATTGGACAATACCGCGGTGTCTATTAATTTCCAGTCAGTTTATTTTTTTGCATATAATGAGCTGTTGCTCTCATTGTTGAAAGATGTTAAGACAGGGTCTTTGCCAAACATTCGTTAGGGTCCATATGGGAATGGGTAATTAAAAAATGAATATTTTTTGCAATTATGATCTGGATGCTTCATTTAGTAACAAGTTTTAACCTAGTATTTTATGTATTAATCACCTTGAAATTTTTTTGAACCCATGCTAAGGCATTTATTATTGACTCAAACTACTCATTATAGGATTATTTTTTACATCCTGGACATTTGGACAACATTCATAGTGTAAAAATGAGGAAGTCATTTTTTGCTGTTGAAGGTTGTAAAAAGTAGTAAAATTTGAAAATGAAACATTAGGAGACACCCTGCAAAATGTTTGTTTGAACTGTTTTGATATTTCTGTGTAAATATAAAATTTTAAAATGAATTTCCTTCTAATAAGGAACATATAACACTGTACATTTATTACCAGAAATTACTTTCCAGGAATATTGTGTGTGGAATAAATTTGGAAATTCTGCTTTTGTTTATGAATAAAGATAGACATAAAAACTCATTACAGAAATGACATCAAAGATATCAGTTTCCAACTGTATTCAGTAGGTGACGATGATAAAGTTATTGAAATACACTGTGAAAATGTAAAGTTGGTCAGTGATTGCACACTTAGAACTTTGCATTACTAGAGTGAATAACACATTATGCTGTGATGGCTCTCTTTGCAGTGCCCACCCTCAGAGGCTAGGAATTATTGCACAAAGGCTTGACTGACTGGCCTATCCACCGTTGATTTAGAATTTAACACTAAATGAAAACTTTCCTGTGGAGGTAGACGCTGCATGAATCTGGATCCTACTTAGATGTCTAAATGTCCTGGTCATTCATTATTCAGTATGATCCGGTGTGTTAAAGGTTTATGAAAACAAAGCTTCATTCTCTTTGCAGTTAGGCAGTTCCCAGAATGGGGTGCGCATTTGATTTCGATTTATCACGCACAATTACATTGTCTATTTAATTTCTAGATGACGGAGCTTCAGAGTTGTGTGGGCGTCAGTCTGCACAACACCAGCTCATCATAAGGTCATGACGGTGGTGTGGCCTTGAAAATGTCCTACTCTGGGCTAGGACAAACTCGTCAACGGACGAAAATCTCTTTCAAGGAGCATTCCACCTGTCAGTTAATATAAGGTTCGTGTAAGCTCATACAGTTCTTTTCGTTCATCAACTAATATCTTTCCCCTCAGGGGGAAACAACTATTGTATCTATGAGAATTAGCACCCCCATGGGGAAAATGTGTGAGGGTCTGAGCTGAGAGTTACAAAGGCCTTTTTGTGTTGGAATACATAGAATGTTTTTGTTATGTTAAGGTCCACCAGTTTTCGGTTCACGGCTGTCGTGTTTCTCTGCACCTACTACTGTCTTCTTCAACTTTTATCTTGTTTCATGGACTTCTTTCTCAACTTACTGTTTCCATGTTCCTTCTGCATAGATTCCGAGTTCCCTTATCTCCATACTAAATGGTGCCTCCCTCTTTCCTCTCATCGAAACGCTTTTTAGCGGTTTGGGAGGCTTAAACTAACATGTTATCTAACTGATATCTTATATAGCGTTCCGTTATTGTAATAACCCTCCGGGGGCTACAACTATTGTATCTGTGGGATTTAGCTCTCCCAGGGGGAAAATGCGAGGGGGCGAGCTGAGAGCTAGTAAGGTCGTCGGTTTGTTGAACTATAATGCCTTTGTTATGTTAAAGACTTTTTTTCGGTTCCCTGCTGTCCTGTTTTCAGCACCTACTACGTTCTTCTTGAACTTTGATCTTTTTTCATGGACTTCTTGCTCAACTAATTGTTTCTACGCCCCTTCTGCATAGATTCCGCTTTC
The DNA here is from genome assembly GCA_014220935.1 of Platorchestia sp. MABIK. NCBI lineage: Eukaryota > Metazoa > Arthropoda > Malacostraca > Amphipoda > Talitridae > Platorchestia > Platorchestia sp. MABIK. The sequence continues at coordinate 68,458 of JACJUY010000585.1, read as the reverse complement.
CCTTAACTCAATACTAAATGATGCCTCCCTCCCTCCTTCCTCTCTTTGAATCGCATTTATTTTGCTGCGGATAGGAAGGCTTAAACTAACTGATAATTATCTTTCGTTATAGTAATGCAAATAAAGGGATTTATTGATGCAAATTTTTTGTAACAAATTCTGGCAGATCGGTTGCAAAGTTTGAAACGTATTAGCATTGCAGTGGGTAGAATCGGTAATTTAATGCTGTTATGAATAATGTGTTTTTTCGTTCAAGAATTGATTATTCTTCAATATATTTGAGCATCGCATGGACGTCAGTCCTCAATGTTAGGTTTTAATATCAGTTTGTTTTATCCGCACGACATCATTTGATTCAAATTCAACAAGCCATATAAGTCCAAAGTTTCCTATAAAAATAAATGATCAATAACTTCAATGCACAACTGTTCAATAGGATACCGATATCAAGTGTTGTATTCAGAGTTAGGTTAATCGACTTATTCTCTGATTGCAGCCAAAGCCAGATGGCCAAATGTTGTAATCACAAGTATAGAGCTTGCCTGTCTTGCTCCTAACCCATTAATAGTTGAAACACAGTCATTCGGGAAATGTTAATTTATATATATTTTATTTTGTCATCACTTGCACAGTTGGTATTTACTAATGTATTCCAATTTATCAGATGCTTTATCTGCAGTCGGGTATGATGAAGATAAGAAACTAAAGGCGTCAACCATCCAAGAGGTCCTGCGTCGTTGCAACGATTGGGCTGGCTCAGAGACGATGGATTGAATCAGAAAAGTTGCCGGCGGAAGCCAGTACACTTCTTTAAAGTCTACTTGCTCATTCATCGCTTAGTTTGGCCGCCTCTCAGCCGCCTTATTTGCTAGCTTCGTCGACATCAGGTCATGATACTCGTACTCCTCCCTTCAGCGGGGCTTGAACGGAGGGTGCTTTCCCCGGGGCAACGCCCTTTCTCCTTCCCTGCCTCTTCAAAAAAAACCCTAAACCCTCGATCTAATGCCTCCTACCCCTTCCCCATGCGTGTCGTCGCTGTCACCCTTCATGCTGGAAAAACTCAGGGGCGACTGACTCGGCAGTCTTAAATGTGGGGTGTACCTCTCGTTTGCTTTGCTGTCCTATCCTCATGCCTAATCCCGACCCAAAAAGTTTCCTCTGATCTAGAAATGGAGTGAGGGCTAAAGTTTTAACATTGATTGATTTATTGAAAGCACGGCGTCAGTGTAATTGTATTTATTGTGCGTGTAAGTTTAATTTCTTTATGAAGTACTATCGCTCCTAGGTTCCGACTTTGAAATGATCTGTTGCTGAAATAATTTTCCATTTAATTCAAAAGTACCTGTTTACACTCGTACCGCATATTTTTCGCTGTCATACTATCATTAACACTGGATGACTCGTGATAGGACTTAGATATAATTTGTTTAACTTATTTCTGTAATTGTTGAATTCTTCACGAATACGATGCTGTTCTTGTGCCGGCCTCCGTGGAATAGTTTACAGGTTAAAAACATGCGGTATCGGCAATACTTAAATTTTTGTGGCTGGAATGTCAAAAACGGATGTCAAAATATTTTCTTTTACGAATGAATGAGTTCATTTGAAACTAGTCGTTACTGATCGTACTAACTTGATGTCGGAGCTGTCCATCTATTTTCGGTACCAAAAAGGACCCAATTTATGTAGAATATTACCTTCGGATTTCATTTTTGTTTTATTGAGCATGAGTTATCAGCATTACGAAAATTTCTGTGGCTGGAATGTCAAAATAATATTTTCATCTACGAATTAAAGAGTTTATTTGAAACTAGTCGTTCCCTCAGAGGGATACAATTATTATATGTATGGGAATTAGCGCTCCCAGGGAAAGATGTGAGGGCCCGAGCTGAGAGTTACGTGGGCCTTCTTCTTGTTAAAATAAAATGTTTTTTGCTATGTGACGGACGACCTTTTTCGGTTCACTGCCGTCCTGGTTTTCAGCACATACTACTTTTTTCTTCAACTTTTATCTTGTTTCATGAACTTCTTTCCCTTACTGTTTCTATGCCTCTTCTACATAGATTCTGCATTCCCTAATATCCAAACTAAATGATGCCTTCCTCCTCTCTTTGATACGCTCTTTTTTGAAGCGGTTAGGGAGGCTTAGCTAAACTATTATCAAATCTAATTTTGAAACTAGTCGTTATTGATCGTACTAACTTGATGTCGGATCTGTTCTATTTTTGGTACCAAATAGGACCCAATGTACGTATAATTTTTCCTTCGGATTTCATTTTTATTTTATTGAAAATGAAGTGTCGGCATTTCAAAAATTTCTGTGGCAGGAATGTCAAAATAATATTTTTATATACGAATTAACGATTTCATTTGGAAATAGTCGTTACTGATCGTAGTAACTTTATATCGGATCTGTCCATCTATTTATGGTTTTAAAAAGGACCCAATGTATGTAGAATTTTTCCTTCGGATTTCATTTTTGTTTTATTGAACATGAAGTATCGGCATTACGAAAGTTTCTGGGGCTGAAATATCAAAAAACGGATGTCAAAATAATATTTCAATCTACGAATTCATGATTTCATTTAAAACTAGTACTTAATGATTGTACTAATTTGATGTGGCATCTGTTCAACTATTTTTGTTACCAAGAAGGACCCAATGTATGTTGATTTTTTTGCGAATTTTATTTTCGTCTAATCGAACAGGAGGTATCGGCATTTCGAAAATTTCTGTGCCTAATAGCACCAGTTATATGGGAAAGTTCCATTTGAAAAATTTTAGTTGTTTATTTCTATGATGTGAATGCCTTGTAAATTAAGAATTCTATAGAGTACAAACGTCGGAGCCGCATGGAAGCGGGAGGTGGAGGGTAACTTCTTCTGAAGAGGTATAGCTGCGGAGGATAACCCCGCCCTCTGCTACTTGCGACTCGATAGCATTATTGCAGGCCCTGTCGTCTCATCCCAGTTAAAGGACTGAGATGTGTAGTGGTTGAGAGGGTTGATCATTGTAGATATTTGATGTCTAAAAATGGAAGTGTGCAAATTTAATTTAAAATTGGTAAAATTTTCTTAGTAATCGATTGTTTGATGAGTCCTTTTGTGGTGGTAGTTAATTTTAAATGAATGTTATATACGTAGTGTTTGCAGTGATGAGTCTTACAAACAACCTGTGATGGAATTCTTCGCGTGCCGAAGACATTTTTGTAAGAATTTATTTCAATGGTCAAATGTCGGCTGTTGAAATTGAAATAAATATATTTATTGAACATCTGTAATGTTTTAACCTATTTATAAATCAGTGGCGATTTGAAATGACTTTATATTGTACTGTGTGACTTATCGTAATGGTCTCGTGTTCTTCATAAAGATGACAATTTGAGCCCTCTTACTGTAGCATTCATCTGCATCGCAGCTATTTTTTCCAATAATGCATTGTCACTTGTTACAATAGGGCTCCCCCTGTAATACTAATCTGTTCAATTATCGCAATTTGTAAGAAATTTGATGTAAAAATATCCAGTATTAAACAAATTTGTTGAATTTAAATAAGTGATTACGATTATTTTTGTGAAGTCTTCAAATTCACGGTAATTGGACAGATGCGATCACGAGATGTGGCTTATTGTTTTTGGAAGCAATTCGCAATTTTTGGGAGAAATCGTTGCACTGCTTATGAATATCCCGGAATATAGTGGTTAGAGTAGCCATTTTTAACGTTAAATTACCGATAGTTATCGTGAGTTTTGAACGAAGACCGACTATAATGACCGTTTAACTACCGGTTATTAACTGGTTAATATCGTCGGTCTTCGTCCAAAATGTACGGTAAAAAAACGGTAAATTAACGTTAATCAGATGATAATATGAGACATTCGACACTAATTCCGACGTATATCCGACGATTTATCGTCGGTTTAGAGGAAGAAAAAGATGATGACTACTGGTAAATTCAGATGTAAATTATCGTCGGTCAGAAGATAAATTTCTGATTGGGTATCTAATAATCCACAGCTTGCATTCGATAGCTTGTTTGCTTGCTTTGTTTGTCTGCCTCCGCTCCCATCCTGTAAACTCGACACCTGGACAGTACTTAGTGACTGCACTTTTATTCTTTTGAATTAGAACTTATTAAATTTAAGTAACATTTCTTCCGATGTTCCCTTGATGTGCAAAAATAGTTCAATCAAACGAAAACTGTTAATGATATTTCTTCCCACAAGCAGTTTATGGTATTTGTTTCATTTCTGCAGTTTTTGTTAATTTTACATTCATAACACAGCTTGCACTGTATGGTTAAGGGAATGGTTTGTTTTAATGATGATTTGAAAAGTCAACTATCATAATTTTTATCCGAAATCATTTTGTAATTCAATTTCCCTCAACGTCTGTACACCGATGATTGTCGAAATTAACGCCAACGTAATCCGTCCACCAAACCTAAGCACATGAACTGTACGGACACTCAACTATAGATGAAAAACTTTTCAGAAAAAATTACGAACTCCTAGCAGCTTACATCCAAGTAACCTGTTTCAAATAGGCAATTAAAAATGGTTGGAATTAAAATGTCTATTCAAAAACATTTTTTAATGTTAACTTACGGCTCTAAGTTGAAAATAATGCTGGCATTTTCACTGGTTCAAGTAAGCTAGTCTAATATTGGATGACCTAAGGAAATGAAGGGGCAAAATAGATAAAAATAACTAAGTTAGTCATTTATGTCAGGTTACCAACTTAATAGAAAGAATGATTGTGACGAGCTATTGGTGTTTGTGATGAATGTCCTGGATGTAGGAGTGAAGAAAATAAAACCGGAGAACGACACAAATTTTCATGGGGCAAATGATTACGACGAATTTTACCTTGGGAAAATATGCATTTGATTTCCTAATAACACAAAAACGGTGGATGAATGTCGCTCTTTTTTCAGCAAAATTTACTGTTTTTCCATATCATGTAATTTTATGAAAATGTGAAAGGTAGGAATCCGACTGAGAGTAATTAAGGCTCTAACAAGTGGAACAATCAAGTGAACGGAAGCTTCAAGCTAAAGCAATCGTAGAGAAGTCAGGAAGGCAGCCACCCATTTAGGTAAATGTCGCATCACTGCCTTTGGGTTTAACGTGTTCCTTTCCTCAAAGATACACTTTTTGAATGTCAGGCATAGAGCCTTTGAGGTGCATGATAATTGAAGTTAATTTCACAAATAGTAGGAGACGAAAACAAGTCATTGAAAACATTTACACACGACGACCTTCTTATCATAAAAGACCTTTCAAATTTTTAGTATTTCATACTTCGCTCATTGCAAAATGTTTATTGCAGAAGCTAATTTTCATAGATTGTCCCTTTGAGATCAATCTGCCGCAAGAGAGAAAGCATTTGAAAGCAACGAAATGTTTAAATTTATTCACTTGATCCAAACAATTACCAACATAATAAATTTGTTGCTCATTTCGAAAAACTGACGAATATTTTAATTAAAATGTAATCTTTGCTTGCAGGGTATAAATGTTTGCAGTTAGTTTGTTTCTTTTTGTGAAGGTAGGACTTATCTCCGTCGATTGTAACCATGAGCGTGAGAAACTTGTTTACTTTTCTCTGAGAATAACGTAATAGATAAGTTTTAAATTTCAAGGCTCGGGTAGAAGAATTTGCAAATCTCATTTTTAAGGATAAAATTAATAAGAAGTTTTGATTGAAAAATATTATCCAATTATTGTTACAATAATTATTGTTACAATAATTGACAAATTTTTGTTGTCATGATCGACAGAATTGGGTCTTCCTCTGCGACTGAACAGAAAATACATCGAATAATTTTATGTTACATTGTGGCGAATGTCATGTTCGTCAGCCTCAAATAAACTGTTTTCTTTTAACGGATGCAATACATTTTTCTGCAATCCGGTAAATAGAAAATGAGGAAATTTTCTCACAGTGTGAATCGGAACTAAATTTGAAATCATAACAATTAGTGTAAGTGACCACTTGCGCATTCTAGACTGAAACATGGTTAAATTTCTAGACTGAAGAAACGGTACGCTCTATAATTCTTCGGATGGGAATTTTGTTCAATTGGTTGATCGGTACTTTGTTGAGTAAACTTTAACAAAAAGTTGGGATAGTTGAAATAAACATTTCTCCTCAAAAACTGTGTCGTCAAAAACGCTTCATTAAAGAGTTACACGAAATTAAAATTCGAAATGCACTGAAAAACTTGAAACTTTTAGCGAGGCAGGGATATGAAATCCAAAAGTTAGGAAAGCATCTTTATTCTGAACACAACAAACATTGTTTTCAATTAGGTTATGCATTTAATGTAGGTGTAAGGCAAAACGCGCTGTTTCGATAACAGACGAAAGTAACAAGCTCAGCAGAATAATGAAAACTTATTTGAACGTTGAACTTATTAGTGAAAACGTTAGCACAAAAGAATATATTTCAAACAGTACTTTATGCAAGAGATATTAGTAGAATGAAAAGATCATTCGGAGCAAAATCACATAAGCAAAACAAACTCATTTCCACTTGGAACTAGGAAATTAAAGGGAAAAACGTACTAGGAACGGCAAAAACACACACGAACTCGGGAAATCATTAGTGAGGTAGCCTAAAATAAATATTCAGACCGCATAAGTAACTTGAAAAATCCTCTGATAAAAGCCACTAATTTCAAAACTTTCTTTCCAAAAGTAGGCGCTCAAGTCTCAAAAGAAGTGTGTAAAAACAATTCAAATCAATTTTTCAGCTGAAAACCCGTGCCCTGCTGCATCTGTACGGTCTGGTGTCAGGTGGAGACACCGTAGTGTCAATTTACTCGAGTTACGAAAAATTTCATACTCGCTGAAAAATATTTAGGCAGTCGGACATGATGATATCAGCCTTTAATATATTAAAAACAGCTTCCCAACCATTGTACCAATGATCCATTTGATAACTAAGGCTTCAATAGCAACCGCTAAGTTCCCTAATCAATAAAAGCACTTCTTTAAGTTAAAACGTCGAATAAAACTGGTGATATTGAAACAACATTTAACTACAGGCCCATTACACTCTAACATGTCCTGTTTAAAATAGTAAAAAATGAGGTAGAAGAATAGTAAAGCGCAAAGATAGCCTCGTGTGGCAATTTCTCATTTCTGACACTCGTGAGTATATTATGACAGCATCATCTAGGTAGTTTATTTTATTGCTCCATTTACGTTGTAGAATAATTCCGTTTCATATTTTTGACACAGGTGAACTTTTTTTCCAACGTTATTTGAATAGAAAATAGCATAAATTTGTGATGCGGTGAAATATTTTACTTTTTCGAGCTTATTAATTTGAATACTAGCTCATCCGTAAGAGTGAAAAGATAGTTTTGAATGTCGACTTCATAGTCTTAGACGTAGAATTATTTCAAATCCCCCATTTCACTGGCAGCATTAATGTCTGAAGTCGCAAGTTCCCAAGCTCGTATTTCAGAGTAGGTGCGAACTAACAAGAGTCTTTTGAACAATAATTTTCTGGTAATATGTTTGTTTATTACTTCTTTCGATATGCTTATCAAATTTAGATCAACGCAACAAAGGTAATGCATTTTTTTCATACTTTTCTTCCAGTCATGTTATGACAATTTGACAATGGTATTACGATACCCATGTGTGCATTTCATATAAGGATCATGACGTTAAGACATTTCAAAAATCAATGTTTTTCATTTCATGTATCAGCTTTATTGGAACTAACCTGTTTTTCTTTATTTCCATTCGTTACAAAAGATGTTCAACATTACTCATATCAACTACAATACAGGCGTTCTAAGGACGGTTTAATGATTACTGAAAGGGATTAAAGACTCCAGGAGTTTCACGAATTATTGTGAAGACTTGAAATATTCTAATGATGTCTTCTTCGGAATGAACCTGAGTTTTGTTGACCAAACTCGCCAAAGATCCCCAGAGGTAGAAATCAAGGCGAGGAATATCAGACGACCACGGTGGCCATATGATGAGGCCGTGGCGGCCATCCAACGATTTGAATATCGGGTATCCAATATCTGCCCAACAGTAATCGCGAAGCATTCCGGAGCACTATCGTGCGGGAACCATATATTCCTCTAATTTCGGTTTTGGGAATAATTTATAACGACCCATACAATATTTCATCTTGAAAAATCCAATAAATGTATCCATTCACTATTTCCGGAATTATGTATTGCTCAAGCAGATGGTCTCAATGAAAACTCGCCTAAACATTAACGGGGAATCTAACCTGATGTTACCTTGTGGCGTAACATGAGAATTGACATTAGACAACAAGTTCAGATTATGGACGTTAACCATCCCTTCCTACTTGAATGATGCTTTGTCTGAGAATTAGATTTATGATGAAAACCAAGGCTCTTTCATTGTTTTGTGAAGAAACCATCCCGTAAATTGAGCATGACACCTGAAATCTTAGTTTAATTGTTTCACATGCCGAACCTGAAATGGATGTTGACCATTATCTTGTAGCACTTCCCGCACTGTTATTTTACATACATTCAAAACAAGTGAAGCAGAAGGAGTTATCGTGGTAGAATTATTTCAAATTGTTACAATATATCTTCCTCTGCGTCTGGATCTTTTAATCTTCTACGGCTTCCTCTTTCAGGTTGTGCGTCCTCAAAATTTGCTGTCCTCACACCATCTCAGGTGCATGGCTACAAATGTTTGATGCGATGAAAGATGTCTATTGTGATATCTTGTTGGGAAAATTACCATTTTCTGCACCGTTATTGCTAGGTGCAAATCGCTTAATTCAATATTGGAAACTCGTTCTACTGTCGTCAATACCTTTGGAATCGATGAAATATTGAATGTAAACGAACAAATTTTAATTTTTAATGTAATGGAACTCTCAGAAAACCGAATAAAATTTAAAAGTCCGTTTTACTCTTTCTGTAAGCATTTTCGACCGCCCGGTTATTGAGTAAAAAGTATTTATTTCGACTGTTTCAACGTTCTGTTGAAGTTTTTTCAACGAAGTGCGTGTCACTGCATATTACGTATTAGGTATACTGGAAAGTTCTGCCCTCATTTCTATAACCTAACTTTAAAACATGAATAAGTCGAAACAGCTGTTTTCAAGATTAGATCAAATGTCAGGTATTCAATTAAACTTAACATTTAATTGAATCTATGTACTCCAGTTAACATTTAAAACATCTTTAGCCCGTGAAAGTGAAAAGTTTCAAAGCGAATCGTCATTACATATTGTATGAATTCCAAAAAGGTAGCAATCCAACAACAGTGAAAAATACAGGGTGTTGGTGGAACTCTTGGTACAAACTTCGGCTACTAGTAGAAAATACAAATTTAAACACTTTTTTATCAGTGGAAAAATATCGAAAAACGCTTAGTTTTTTAATTATTGAGCTTAGCAGTTTTTAATGCTGCGCTTCAAGAACTCATGGCGATCCTAGTTCACCACATGCACTAATGTTCAGTAATAACACACGAGGGTAATGAAAAACGTTAAATAACATGAGGTACTTTAATAAATAATAGAAAGTAACGCATCAAAGTAGGTGTTCAAAATTTCGACCATTAACATCGATATACGCACGACCCCTTCGTCGAAGCGAGTTGCGTACGTTGCCAAACATTCCTGGGTTGTCAGCGATATCTCCAGCAGCGACTGCAATTCGAGCGACAAGGTCTTCTTTTGACTCCACAGGTGTCGCATAAATCAGAGATTTCAAGTGCCCCCATAAGAAAAAATCTAACGGAGTCAAATCTGGTGATCTCGGTGGCCAGGACACAGCACCACCTCGACCAATCCATCGATTTGGAAATTGTTGACCAAGAAACCGTCGCACATTTAAAGCATAATGTGCCGGTGATCCATCGTGTTGAAACCAAAGTCGTCTACGAATACCTAATGGCACATTTGCCAGTAAACCAGGAAGGACTTCTTCAAGAAAGATTTTGTACACATCTCCAGTAAGACGCTCTGGCAGAATGTATGGACCAACGAGTTGATTGTGCACGATACCTGCCCAAACATTGACAGTGTAGCGATGCTGGTGATGACGTTCATGGATGACATGAGGGTTGTTCTGCTGCCATGAATGAAAGTTATGATAATCAAAAATTCCATCTCGGCAGAAGGTTGCTTCATCCGTAAACAACACACACTCTGCAAAATTGGCATCTTCTACCCCCCGATCTAAAAACCACTGCACGAATCGCTCACGAGGACCATAATCAACGGAAAGGAGACCCTGGACTCTCTGGAAGTGATGCAGATGATAATTATTCCGGTTCAAAACATGCCACACTGTACTATGGTCACGAATACCCAAAGATGCTAATGCGGCACGGGTGCTCGTACGCGGGTTTCTACGGACATGTTTCAACACTTCTTGCTCTCGATGATAATTTATTTGGCGACCAACGTCTACTCTGTTTACACTAAAACTGTCGGTTTCCGTCAATCTTCAGTGCAATGCAGTGAAAAATCGATGATCAGCGACTTCTCGATTAGGGTAACGTTCGTGATAGATTTTCGCGGCACGTCTTGCATTACCATTTGCAGCACCATAAGTGAAACGCATGTCTGCCATTTGTGCATTTGTAAGGCGATACATCTTACCACTTCAGTGCCACGGTGCTAACTGAAAAAAGAGACACATACGCTTCTCACCAGGGGTCACTAACGTCGACTAGGAATTTCTAGAAATTTCCTAAATCTGTGAATAAATGTTTTAAACTGTAAATAAAACATGTTCGATTCTGCCAACACTTGTTCATTCTAATTCCCCATAGTGCCCTTATTCCTGTCTGTTGCGAAATCGCTGTTGTGTTCTTGTAGCGTAGCATTAAAAACTTCTAAGCCCAATAATTGAAAAACTAAGCGTTTTTCGATATTTTTTAACTGATGGAGAAGTGTTTAAATTTGTATTTTCTACTAGTAGCCGAAGCTTGTACCAAGAGTTCCGTCAACACCCTGTATAAACGCTGTCTATCCAGTAGGTGTGCGTTAGAAACTGTCGTAAATAGTTTTCTAAATTTAAAGAATGTAATTACGATCTTACTGATGAGCCTCGAACAGAGAGACGATGTCTTTATAGGATGATGAACTTTTGGAAGGTGCAATCAGGAAGATCTTCGACAAATTTTCAGAACAATTTCCTAAAGACTTGATACACGTTGGTCTACTGTTCACGAGCATCTGGAAAAGATTGGAAAGGTATACATAGAGAAAGTGTCTGGGTTCCTCATGAACTCTCTCCAAACAACAAAGCGTTGCGGCCAACAATCGAAAGTGCCTTCTTTTAATTTAAAAAACCATCAACCGCAATTTATTCTGGATAGCCAGCTTTTATCATTTTCATTGCTGTTGTTGGATTGCTCCATATGTGAAATTCACACAACCTGTAATGATACAGTTCATTTTGAAACTTTTTCCATGAGCTATAGATTCGTTCAAAATATCCACTGGGGTTACTGAAAATCAGACATCGGATCTGACCTTGAAACAGCTGTTTGGATTTATCCACATGTTTGAACGTCTAATTGAAAAAAAGATGGCAGATCTTGTCGGTACCTCTATTATTTCAAGCATCCCATCTTTTCTGACAGAACGAGTATGTCAGTTTTCATTTGAGATATCAAATTAGAATGCGAGAGCATGGCGGTAACCAGGCCGATCAACGCCTCAGCGTTGATCGGTAACTAATTATTAGTGAAGTACGTTCCCCAGCGCAGGATATCGTGCAATGGCGCAGCCAGCTAAAAATTTCGGGGAGCAAGGGGGCCAGGATCGACGACAAAGCATTTCAGGAGGCTGATATTAATTATTAGCAATTTTTTTATTATGTAACTGAAAACAGCCACTGAAACTGGTTCCCAGCTCGACATTTCGAGGGAGGCCATAGCCCTCGTGACCCCCGTCCCCC
>JACJUY010000585.1:24966-56494 GCA_014220935.1 Platorchestia sp. MABIK | reverse complement strand
CGTGGCTGCGCTACTTTTATCTTGCAACTGAAATTTCATAGTTTCGACATTGGCTTATCTTTACTTGCTCCCGTGAGCATACACGGGAACATAGTATACACATGAATTATCATGAACCGCGCTATTCACCATTTCCGACTTGGAGAAGTAAAAATGGAAAGGAACTCAACGTTGGAAATCATCTCTCATTCGGAGGCAGTATTCATTAATTAGGAGCTCATACCAATTAGGAGCGAGAGAAGATACTAGCCAAATTACAGTCACGTCCCTGGGGCTCTCGGTTACCTTCCGATTTACGGCCGAGCGTCTCGCCCTCTGAAGCCCTTGAGGCATCGCGCTCGTGCTCTCGGCCATATGAGTACGCCACTTACGCTCCTCCGACGCCATTTCGGTCCGATAGTCCTAATAGCCCTAGGAAATGTATTTTTGACAATTTTCACACAAACTTTTTTGTGCAAGAAGGTATTTGTGAAGAGTAACTTCTTTTCTAAGCCGAAGTCGGCGTATACCACGTGTTTCATTTAAATTATTTATAAAAGAATGTTACGAGAGTCATGTAAAATCGACAAATAACATCTGATACAACAACGGTGGAATTTTTACACTAGAAACATGCGAATAGTTTCATCTGTTTTGTTTTATGTTTCATTGGCTATGATAATGTAGTGGCTTAGTCATCCCTCAATTCTGACACTAGTCATTCAAGTGTCCAGTAATTTTAAGATGTACCAATTTAATTTCTGTTATAAACGTTCCGACTTCTCCTAAAAGTGTTACTATTATAGACAACTGCAGAAGCTAATGTAAGATCACTACCTCAATGAGCCGAATAGAACGAAATGGCCCTGGTAGCTTCAGCAGGTCTTGCTGCTGTGGTCTGGTGACCACAGCAGCTTCTGCCGCTACTCTCCAGAACATTCGAGAACGTTACAAATTTACAGTGAAACTGCAGGCTATGAGAGCGTCAACCATGCAAGGCAGTGCAATGCTACGCCTAATTTCCGTAGAGTTTTCTTTGAAACACTCGTTATAAATGCATCAAACTGAAACCTGAGTGTCTCATCAACGAGACACTGAAGCATTTTCAATGAGACACTGGAACATCTCTAAATCGGGTCTGGAGACACTTGTGTGCATCCTAATCTTGAATGTCTCATTGATGATGCATCTACGTGTCTCGGTTTGGGGACAAACGTCAGATGCACCTAGGTGTTTCAAAATAGGGCCATTATTTCTTTCAGTGAACAACGGTGAAAAAATGCGAGCAAAAACATGAGAGCCTCAACATTTGTTGATAGCGGTGGGATCACGATATTTTAAAAAAATGAACCCTGGACATCTGATCCTACATCAGTGAAATGAAAATAACCTAAAAAAACGAAACCTGATCTAACACTTAACTAGTGACTGGATCAAACGGCGCCCTTCAATGTACCCGTCCATAGCCCGCGGAGGTTTTGCTTTAAAGCAACTGAAATACAGGCTGTATAGAATACCGTCTGTGTTGACCACTTTGTAGCAACAAATGTTTTTTACACGAAATCGATTCAATTTATACTTTTTATTTAATTGCGAACGACTCTAAAACGATAATAAATATCTAATGAGGCGTAAATTTCATGTCCTGTAGATGATTGAGAGACTTTACACCTCTTTGTCAAGGATTTGTTTTGCGTGACTAATTATCCGTTTCCGATAGAATATTATGTTAACTATTCCTTATTTCAATTTTGGTATCAAAATCAGTTCAATAAATCCATCAACCTCTGTCCTGGAAAATAAACCAATACAGCGTAATAATCTCTGACCACGATTAGATGCAAGCAGTATAAACAGTACAAATGGTTAAGCAAAATATTATTTGTGGTGATTTTAGAATGAATGTTTTTAAACTTTATCATTACTATCATTTTTCATTACACATTTTAATGATGATAAGCTGAACATCCTTTAAAAGAATTGTGAACATTCAGCCAGTAATGTTGAGCGAATGTTTTCGTTAAGAGTATTATCACCTGGGTGACCACGATGACTCGCGTTCAGAATCAGTGCGTTGTCGAAAAGAAGCCGACACTAAAATAAAACGTAAAGAAATGGAATAGGGGTTGCGCTCAAGCAACAATTCACCAAAATGATCTATCACTGACTTTCTCAAACTGAAATGAAGAGGGAAAATTGATAATACGAGCACACAACTGAAAACCAAGACTGACGAATTATTTCACTGTAAGTTCTGTGTAATTTACTTCATTATTCAAGTCGAGTAGACGCTGCAAAATACCAAATTCATCGTGGATATACCGAGTCTCCTGAAGGTTCTACCTCGCCTGAGGCACGCTAAGGCCTCTGGAAAGTGTCAAGTCTCACGGGAGAGCATAGTTCTCTGGAAAAAATCAGAATCCCTCAGGGAGAGCCCAAGTTTCTCAGGGAGTGCCAAATCTTCTTGGGGTGCCTAATCATCTGAAAAATGTCAAGTTGCCTGAAGTTGAAAAGTCCCTTTGAGACTGCCAGTTGTCAGAAAAGTATCATGTCCCGTAGGATGTGTCAAATCACATAGCAAGTGCCTACAGAAGTGTTAAATCCCTTTGGGAATCCTAGGGCGCTTTTGACAACGGACGTAATCATATCGAGCTAACCTTAAGATTCTTTTAAGAACCTCGATGGTGATTAAATTTTTACACAATAACCTTTTCTTCAGAAAACTTTATTGGGGGTAATAAAGGATTAAAAGTTTACAATTCTCGTAAAAAATAAAAAAGCTTCGTAGGAGCTACGTAGAGTGAAAAAAATCAGTTGCACTGTTATAATAATTTTAATAAATTTCTATCAGACTTGAAATGAAACACTGTAAAAATATAATGACTAAAATTCACAAGAAACTGGCATTAACTAAGAGAAAGGATTTAAAAAAAATAAAATAAAATGAGGTGGTTTTCCTCATGAAGCCTGGCTGTTTCAAATTAGATGCAATAGACTTGGTACTCAAAAGTTAGACGCTTATAGGCGAGCCATGAGTGGGGATTTTGGCCACTGATGGGGCACTGTGGAAAGATGCTGGCTGGCATTGTGATTAAACATACTCCCAAAAATGCAAGAAAAGCAAAGCATGGCAACAACTTCGTTTCATTATATTATAGCCCCAAATAAAACTTGGTTAAATCTAAATGAAGACATCGCCCAGGGGAAGTTTCACCAAAGAATACATCCACTACAATGTTCATAAAACTTTGGCGAGCTAAAGAGGAGGTGGGCTGAAATGAAAGCACGAACACAAAAAATGGGGTAACTAAATCTTAAAATTCATCTAAATTCGTCACAGAGGACAACTATCAAATAGGTACTCATCGACAGGAACCAAGCAATCACAGCAAATGACGACGATTAAGTTTATGCTCCCGTTAATATTCTCAGCAATCCACACGAAGCATTAATTGTACATTATGGGATTTCAATCTTCCTTACATAGACTAGACCTCAAGACAAAGGCAAGACGCTGGAAACAAGTTTATTGATCTTTTAAACGTAACCTCTTTGCAACAGAAAGTCTTCAACCGGCGATGAGGCAAAATAATATACAGTTAGCGAGGGAAACTATTCGTACACCCCTCTTCTTTCAAAACTTTCTAGAATTACTTAAAAACTATTGTTGTCACAGGCATGAGATTTTTACAGGGTGTGAAGCACATATTAGTGACAATAATATTGAAGTTTCTGGAACAAAATATTATTTTTGAAAGATTTAACAAGCTGAATTTCGGAAACACGAAAAGACAAAATTATTCATGCAATTGAGGACATCACACTTCATTGAGAAGGATTTACCGTTATACCAGTTTTATTAAAAAAAATTTGTGTCTAAAATGTTTTTGAAAATTCTAGATGAGATGTTCCAAAAAATTGTGCCAGAGTTAAAGCTGTATTGACACGATCATTGAGTGCGCGCGTGAGCAGTGAAGAGAGGCGCAAGCCCCGCCAACTGGTTCTCACTACAGACGCATTTAATTGCCTAATGACAGTGCGGACTATGCTCGTCTTTATGGCGCTGGTCAGAGCCATGAAGAAGAGCATTGAACAAGTAAATGCGTCTCTCATTGAGCAAGTAAATACGCCTGAAGCGAGAGCAAGTGGGCGGGACTTGCACTTCTCTTCGTTGCTCACGCGCGCACTCAATGATCGTGTCAACACAGCTTAACGGGGAGCCAGAGGAGTAGAGCTTTGTCATTCGTACACTAGCGCCATGATGGAAAAAACTAAGGAACTCAGTGTGGACCTCAGACAGAAGATTATTGACTGCCACAAAGTTGGAAATAGTTATAGCAACATATTTAAGCGGTTGAGCATCCCAAGATCTACAGTTTAATTTGTAATAAAAAAGTTTGCCAAGTTTGGTACTGTAGAACCAAAGCTTGGGCGTGGTCGCAAACAAAAACTCTTGGTGAAAACTTCTCAAAGATTGTGTCGTGAGGTCAACGCTAATCCACGTGTGAAGCTAGACGACATTGCCGAGAGATTGAACGCTCAGGGAACTAGCGTGAGCAATCGCACAATCCAGCGTTGTCTGAACAAGGAAGGCCTACGCTGACGCCGACCTTGAATGACTTCACTCCACAAACCATGTAATGTTGCTGCTCGCTTGAACTTTGCAAAGTCACACTTGGATAAGGACAGAAGCTTTTGGGAGAGAGTATTATGGAGTGACGAAACCAAAATAGAGCTTTTTGTGCACAATGACGTGATGAAGATTTGACGTTAGAATGGTGAAGCCTTCCTGCCGAAGAACACTGTGTCTACGGTTTAACACAGAGGTGGATCATTGGTGTTGTGGGGTGGTTTTGCTGCATTGGTTACTGGAAAATTGGTTGCAATTGAAGGGACGATGAACTCTGATGACTATACTTCTATTTTAGATAAAAAACAGAAGGTATCAGCTAATAGTTGGGGACTTGGAAGGTGGTGGGTATTTCAACAAAGCAATGACCCAAAGCACACAGCCAAGTCTATAACTAGCTGGCTCCAAAGAAATAAGATAAATGTGCTCCCATGGCTTCGATGATTCCTGATCTCAATCCCATAGAAAATTTGTGGCAGGAATTAAAAGTCAACATCAATCAACAGGAGCACCATAGAATCTTCAGGAATTGAAACGCATCGCCATTGAAGAATGGAACAATATTTCATCTGAAACTACGGAAAAGCTTGTCAAAAACTATAATACAAAAGCTTTTAAATGTTATGAAGATGAAAGGTAACGCTATTGATTATTAAAAATGTTATCAAATGGTAGATTCACCTCAATAAAGTGTAATACTACTCACTGAAGGAAAAATTTTGTGTTACAGTGTTTCTGAAGTTCAGCTTGTTAAATCTTTCAAAAATAACACTTTGTTCTAGAAAGATCGTATAATTGTCACTAATATGTGTTTCACACCCTGTGAAAATCTTATGCCTGTGTCAACAATGGTTTTTGAGTAATTCTAGAAAGTTTTTAAAGACGAGGTGTGTACGAATAATTTCGTCGCTAACTGTGTTAGACCTTCTAATTACAACTTCGGACCTATGAATAAACACCATAGAGGTAAGGAACAAAGTAGGTGATCCGTATACGATAAATTTTGCATTTGCAGTCAATGGTAGTATCGTGAGGGAAAAACTAAAATACATTCCAAATTACTCACAGGCAAACAACGAATAAAGGAAACGGGGCTCAGCAGAGTAGATTTCAAAGATCTAATGAGGAACAAAAGCACTTAAGAATTCTTCAATATTTTAAAAGAAAAAATTCTCACCGTTCCAGAGCATCGTATCAAAACAAAGCGACTGTAACCGATCAATGATTTTCCCCGGTCTACAATAGAGAAAAGATACCTCGTTTAATGCGAAGCAAATATCTTATACAAGACTTGAAGTGAATTAGCCCGGAGCCATTTCGTGGAGCACACTCACGTTAACAGAGCGGTCTAACAGATGATTAGAGATAGAAAGTGGTATAAATAAATCACAGTTGCCACGCTAGCTAAAGCAAACCCAAAAAACTTCCACAAATATGAAAATGAAAGACGATTCAAAAAAGATGCTATTGGAACATTGACGACGAAGCCAAAGTAGATGACAAAAGTAGAGCATAATCCTAAATACATAGTCTAAGTCGGTGCTCACTAGAAAGGATTTGACTGAAATTGTACAACCTCGAGCATTGAACATCCAACTGCCTATCACAAGTGACAGAATTTCGGAGGAAGAGGTCGGAAAAGAGGTCATCCTCTTGAACCTTTACAAATTAACAGACCAAAAGGCCTAGCTCCCCGTGTACTAGAAAAAATAGCCGTAGTTTTCAAGATACTACCCATAGTGAAAATCGTCAATCGGTCGTTTTTAACAAGGCTAGTTCCACAGAATTAGAAGCAGGCTAATATCATTCTAATAATTAAGACAGGGAACAAACAATTACCTAATACCTAACTACCTATCAGGCTGACCTCTCTAAAACAATGGAAAGGTTACTTTAAGTCAGAAAAGTAAAACAATTCCAAAGTCAAAGTTTGATTGAAGTTAACACGGGATTGCCCCAGCACGGGTTCTGGAAGTAAACTGCTTTCTCAAGGATCTACTTCAGAAGTCAACCGAACCTTCGACAGTACGAAAGCCGTAACCCTCATGTATCTTTATGTCAGAAAACCATCGAGAAAGCTTCCCACGACAGGCAGATGGTCAATGGTATTCAAAGGGATCATTCTTAACGGTTACGAAATTGGCTCTCTAGTCGCACTCAGAGAACCGCGATTCGCAAGCAATTTAGTGACTGTACACAAAAACTTCTTGGATTCCGCATGAGAGAGTTAAAGGTTCGCTGATCTTCAACATCTAAATCAACTACCTTGACTTCGGAATCATCAGTAAAATTAACAAATTCGCTGATGGAACGAAACTTTGTCGCAGAGCGTTCAGCAAATGAGACAGAATCACCATTCAAGAAGAATAAACCGTCATCTCCAGTGGACCGAATAGTGGTAAATGAGTTTCAACATTGACAAATGCTCATTAATGCATATTTGCATTATTAATCGGCTTTTCCTACGTGCCATGAAGGAAACTTCGACTGTAGGTGTAGACTAACAAAAAGATTTTGGCTTCACTATCACCAAGTATTTCATGAATGGGAAAGAAGTACTTCTTGTCTTCAGAACGAGAAATTTTTAATTTAAATCTAAGGACATTTTGCCACTCCTCTGTAAGGTACTTCTCCGACCATATCTAGAATACGTTGTGCAACTCTGGTCTTCTACTCTAAGCAGATATATCAGGGAAATTGAGAATTGAGCATAAAACAATATAAATGATTACTGATTAACATCAACTACGAGCGACGTCTCCAACTGACTGATTCATTTCCCTTTAAACAATGAAATTGCAAGGTAGACGAATAGAAACCTACAAATATCTTAATGGCTTTATGATGGTGCCCCAGAAGGTCTTTCCGACACGGAGAACTAGCTTTGTCAAAACCAGGAATTACAACCGGAAATTAGTAAGAAAAAGTTTCAGGATAGGAAAGACTAATGTTTTTCCACAAAGTGTCTCTAGTAGCACTGGGTCTGTTGTTGCTTCTGTTAGTTTGTCGTTGTGCTCAGTTTTTGAGCAAAAACTCGGATTTACTTTTTCAACCTCATTCTTCTCACCTCAAAGGTGAAATTGAAAAAAGAATGAGACAAAATACTCGTCAATCTGCGAGCCATTTTTCTCTTCTACAGCGCTAGATGTGATAGCGAATGCTAGGGGCAATTCTAAAGATAACCAGTTCATCTCTGGGAGCTTAATTATTCTCTGTAGTAGTATGGATCTGCTTTCAAGTAAAGGATAAAAATGTATATGATATTGTTCAATTATTTTGAAGTGATACATTTAAAAGTTTTCTCCTATCTTGTCTGAGGTATAATAATATCGAAAACAAGCCAATGACATAACTTCATTTTTTCTTAATTGCTGCATCGATTGCTCGAAACCAACAATTTTAGTCGATACTACTAATTTTCTTCATCCGTTTCTCGTTATTTCTTCGTGAGTTATTGAGAACACATGGATGACGTAAAATTTGTTCCCGTGAGTCTACTGACTTTTGCAATACAGTTACATGTACAGGATAGGGACTCGAGTGTTAGCACAGGCGGAGCAGCAAACGCCCGACCGTTAGCGGGCCGCATTCGCACGTAGTGGAGCTGTTATCAGTACACTGACAGCATATGGATCTGGTGCACGCCACAGTGCCGTATTTACACCTTCCTCTGCTATCTATTGCTCCTATTCAATAGTTTATATTATATTTCACTTTGAGAATTGTAGCAACGCCTGCAAAAGCTTTTCAAATTTACTTTAAAAACGCTTTAGTCTTTTTTCAATGAAACGTTTCTGAAAAATAGTGCGATTTTATGTATTCAAATCGAAAAGAATAATTTAGGTAGGCATTTATGGCAAACACGGGCCAGGAGTAATTGCAAATAAACGAATATCATTGAAGTTCGCTATCCCACAATTTGCAGTTATGTTTCGTGCAATGAAGGGAAGGTTCACAATGGGGTGGCATCCGAGAGAATGAATTTGGGAACGGTATCGTGGCTATGTACAAGCTCCATTTGCATTTGAAAGCGATAATTCTTCGAGAACATTGTCCAATAGTGCAGCAGTAATCGGTCGCGTAGCTACCGCACGGCTAAGCACTACGGATCTCAAGGTCCCGGACTCTGACTCTGGCGGAGTCTGAATTTGGGGCGTCGGTAGCCTCAGAATAAGTGGAGCAAAATGAACACAACAAATGTCGAGGGTCGAAGGCAGAGCCTCCCTCCAGACTACATCCATTCAATATTTTCTGTTCACATCGAAATGAAACCACAATGTTTGTCAAGATATAAATTATCCGATAAAAAATAATTTCCATTCGTTAAACAACAAGCAAAAATAAGATTTGGTATAATAGTCGACAAATATACATAAGCAGTGAATATTGCGAAAAAGAGTGAGCAGCACATGACTATTTCATGGAAATTTATAAGTTAACTTTGGAAAATAAACGATACCCTTACAATTTTTAATAAAGTAACAGTCAGACAACGTGGACTGGAAGTACTTTATGTTAGTACACTGAAGTAATTAGGATGATGCTGATCGATGGAACACTCTGAGCTGAAATGAATGAAAAAATTGGCAATAAAAATATACACATTGGAAAGAAGCGATTATATCTAGAACGAGCTTGAGAGAATTTTCACGCGGAAAACAAACTACGGCGAGGAATGTTAAGCTATGTAGGAGTAAGATATTTGACGGATAACAAGCTCCCAACTAATCAAGCATGATTCATCCAAAATATCATACAGTAAGTGAGCGTACGGACTCGAAATGTGATTACGTGTTGAGAGTTGTTCCTGAAGCAAATGAAATTATTCAAGTTAGCAATGAAGAGAAGTCTCTGGTACAATTATATAATACTCCTATTTCTGTCTGAATTAAGGAAGAAAATAATCTTAAAAATAATAAAACAACATTATCATTCTATGATGTGTAACTGAAAAATCGGCTTCGAATTGCATGGTGATCCATCTTGTTCCTCACTAAACGGTAAAATCATCAAAGTATTTAATTTTTGAGAAAGCTACAAGTTTTCAATTCATTTCAGTCTGGAAGATGACTTAATCAATGAAGTCTGTTGACTAATTTTTAAATTAGCTATGTTCAGCCATATGCGTAGGATTTTATTTTTTCGGAAGACCCATTCGACAGACACTAACCGTAGCTATTCTATCGAATAAATATTTTCCTTCAAATTATCTTATACTCTGTTACATTCGCTCTACATGCAATGTAAAGAAAAATCTCAAAGCAATGACACTGCAAGCCTGATACTCGACATGTCTAACTGTAATATTTCGTTTATGCTAGTATTGGTATTTTGAACGAATGTCAACCAATAAAATGTATGCCGATTACCTTATTACCGTATTCCTTATTAAAAATCAATTTGAAGGCGGATTCATGCACCGGAAGAAATAAATTCCACTGCTCCCGAAATAACATGAAATTGCTCTCGAGTAAAGTCTACTGGTAAAAATTAGAACGATAATTCATTTTAGGAGGAATTCAACGTAACGATAAAATAATGAGAGAAGCATTTAATAAAATTCGTTCAATAATATTCGAAGATATGCTAGCTTTTTGACTGAATTTCAATGCTTTTCAATGATTCGCCAGGTGACTGTATTCTTCACTCATGGGCTGCACATTATAAGCCAATAAGAATGTTATCAACGCCAGAAGCATAAATGATATTTAAATGCTAAAATGATGTATGTCTGTTACATGGGAAAATTTAAAGTTATGATTTCATGCACGTGCGTCAGAACAAGAATTATTCTTATTCCCAAAAGGCTTTTGAATGAGTTTCTCACAGTAATAAGCGGTGAGATTGGTGTTTAAATCTCACAATAGGAGCTGCAATACATACAAATGACGATGATGTTTTGCCCCCCTAGCTTGCCTAATATAACCCTTAATCATTTTTTCAATCCAATATTTTGTCATACTTTAACTCTGAGCTTTGATTTGATACTGAATTGTGAAGAAGAAGTCAAATGCTGTACCTTCTGAACGTAACAGCAATTCTCACCTTTCATACACTTTGACAAAAATAGTCATGCCGTACAAATCTACACTTCTTTCAAAGAGACACTCATAACGTGTTGGTTTTCATGTCGTGAGCGTAACATCCGATAAAACATTTCAAATTAACAAATTTTAATGAGTAGAATAGTATGAAATAAGGTACTTAACTTTCAAATAAAGTCATAAGATAATTTTATACCCCAACATTTTTTTTTTCTAGCGTTTCACTGCGAGTGTAATATTTCAACTTCAGACGTCACGGAAACTAGTACATTAAAATTAACTGTAGGGAACACGAAATTAACCCTTCTATCTAATGCGCGACGAACGTAGTAGCAACTCTTTGCGTTATTTAAATGATTATAGCGAATTCTTACCAAAAATGGGATATCAGGTATAATTGATGAAGCCTAATGTGTCGAGCGCTGGTCTCCGCCTGAATTGCCGTGATAAAATTAAACATTTGCCTAGGTATCCAATTTGCAATCTTTCTTATATTCTCCATTTAGCGACACTTGTGTACAAGTGTTGGCTCATATGACTAGCTTTGTCGAATATTTACCTTTGAACTTTTAGTTCTCACGAGCTCACATTTTTGCTGGATTTTTATCTCCTACTCAGTAATTGAAAACATTATGATTAAGCAAGGGGAGAAACTTCCTGTAATTGCTATTAATTTCAAAATATAATAATTGCTCACATTGTTCATTAGAGTAACTGTGATTCAAACCAAGTGAAAACAAAGTGAATTGCATGTCCTGTTTGCAGGGAGCTCATTTAACTATCGATGACAGTGAGCCAAGGTCACAAAAAATAAAATAGTCAAGGGCTCTTGATTTTTATTAAAATATTTCGTTAGTGCATTACCTCATTTTCTGTGGTGAATACCTAGGTCAGCCTCAAATTTATGATTTATAGATTCAAACCGTGAACAAGTTTAAAAGCGTTGTACGCTGTTGTAATGCTTTGTGAAGAGCGAGGGTTGACCGAAATGTCTGAGGGCTATGGAGGAAAAATGTGCATGCAAAATTTTTAAGACAATTTTAAGAATCATGTTTTTTCCGATAATTGTACGACACAATTTATAGGATTTTATCCGCTTGTGCCGTCAGCATGACGGGAAAAAACATGTAACGGTTATTATTTCATAAATAATGCAAGAAAACTGTCAATTCATGGGGCCCCTACAATTAGAAATTGGTGCCGATATCGGCGCCGAAGAGCGGTGTGGCTTTCACTGCAGCGCAGTTTTCCGTTGCATTTTAGGTATTGGCGAACTTTTTTACGCGACAGAGCAGGTTGACGATGTTTGCGGCGTACAGCTGCTACACGGAGAGCACGCAGGTAAATGCCCCTCGGATCACACGTACTGCTGTATTTTCGGCGACCGTCGTGAACAGACCTGTCGGGCCACCGTAGTTCTATAGCAAGCTGCGGATAATTCACAGCCGCACAACTGTCACTTGAGAGACATGACTGCCCGCGTTCATATTTGGACGGTTGAACGGGCAATTCCTGTGAGGGCCACAACTGCCAGTTCTCAGTCTGCGCGCTGCGATTGTGGACGAAGAAAGCACCGCTTGTTTTACGAACGTTTGATTATGTAGTTTGGATACATCAAACCATTGGCAGATATTACGAGCCTTTCAAATACTGACGAGCATTTTAGAGCGACAATAAAACATGAATGAATGATGATGGCGCTGACTCCACTGTTTCAAGTGTGGTAACGCGTACCTTTTATGTCCAGCGCATCCATACGCAAGTTGAATGCCTTTATTCCGTTCAAATGCATGCGTGCATGTATGTAAATTACCACGTATTTTCTAGCGCAACGAATTACAAATGGATTTTTAGTATCTTATTTCTTCATGTTACATTTCAAGTACATGCTTATGTACACATTAACGAAGGTACGCGTCTAGGTACTTAAGTACACACGTAATTACCGACATCCATAGATAGTTATGCATGTGCGTACGTAGTTAGGTATGGAACTTAAGTACACATAGTGCGTGCGAACGTAAATACATACTAATGTTGGTACGCGAGCATGCACGTACGCATGCAAATACGGATGTACTTACGTAAGCGGTAAGTTTGTGGCACTTAAGCGGGTAAGTACTACGTAAGTGCGGTCGCAAGGAAGTGAGTAAGAGCGTACCACGTGTGCGCTTGGGAGCGTACGTGTGCATTTAAGTACATACGAACACACTAACGAACGTAGATACGACCATACGCATGCACTAGAGCATATACGTATGTACTCCCATAAGTGCCTTTGTTAATACGTATCAATTCAGAGTTGTCAAGTGTCAATTTATATTTTTGATAGGCCGCCTCCCGCCTCCCTCCCTAACGGTGAATGAACAGGAAGGGGAGGTGGGAAGTGGCGCTCTGATTGCTCGTGCGGCACTCGGCCGATTCCTGCCCGCCTCTGGTGGTGCCGCAGCAGCACCGCGCAGCGCCGTCAAGTTCACCCCAGCGCAGTTCAGGGCCGGTGTGCGCTTCTGTCGCAGCTCCACGGCCCAGCACCAGCCCTTGCCCGGGTGCTCTGCGACGGCAACAATGCCTTCTACAAAATAAACATTTCTGCGCTAGGCAGGCGCTGCCAGCTAAAGAAAACTGCGTTAATTGATTACTGTTTCCTTCTCCACCGATTGCAATTTTTGACTGGGGCACTATTGCAAAATAGCCATGTTCAGTTGTTTGAAAAACAATGGTCGATCTATGCACTGTAAAAAATTCCCTTGGCTTTCACTGTGAATCACCGGATAAAAGCGGTATTTTACCGTCTGGCACAAAACACTGTTGTAGTCATGAACGGCAGAAGACTGTGAAATGAGAGATGAAATAATTCTCGCAGTTGTCTTAGATTTTACAGAATAAGATTTATTTAAATTCAACTCTTAAGTGACGTAAGGTTATACAAATTAATGCTCAATAGTTAGAAACTCTGAGAAGTGAATTTACTTCTTGAGATAAAAAATAATTCTATTTCTCTCTAAATTTACGTTTTTCATTCCTCAAAGCTTCTCTGTTATTTGAACAGACCTAAAAAATTTCAGAAATAGTACAAGAAAACAATGACGCTTTCTCTACATATATTTTGTCACATGAAATGCACAATAACATAAGTTCTAGTTCAACTTGCATCAATTTGTAAATATAATGTTGGAATTAAGTTCCCACAATGCAACGAAGCTAGCGTGGCTAATTAAACAACAGATCTCGTGAAGTAGATTAAAGGTGTACTGAGTTGTGTACTTGCTGTTCGTACTTTGTTATTTAGATGCTGCTCAACTTAAAACTAAATCAGTGGATCAATATTTATATTTAAAACAAGCTCATAATGAAACGGTTTTGACAATTTTCAATTATGTTAACTTTAAAATTTTATATATCTTGAAATACGATTAGAAAGATCTAAGCAACCACCTAAACGGCTTTTACATTCCAGATAGTTAAAGCCCATCTTTTTAAATCTGTACTAGTCTACTGCATAGAACAATATTTACATACATAAAATTATATAGCAACGTAGTATTCATGAGCTAAAGTTTATTCTTTCAAGTTCAATTTATGCACTAATAGTGTTAACAAAACAAGTAAAGTGAAACCAACATGAGCATGTGCTCTGCTGAACGGTGTATAAAACTTCTATTGAATTTGAAGAAAAAAAACTGGAATAAACAGTCAAAGGATGAGGGTCAGGGGAATTGAATTTAATTCAATATAAAATGCCATGCCGTTTGTGTGCTGGCTTTATCTTCACCATGAACTCTTCTCTGTGATAGGCTTCAGTCAAAGTTACTAAGTTGCTTATTGATGATGTAAATAAGTTACTTGTTTTATTTACAACGTTTGACTACAAGATAATGCAATGACCAATTAAGTGCAAACAATGGGAAAAATTAGAGGCAGACCACTGAAAACTGGTGATTGTTGATGTTGTTATTTGCTCTTTGTTTGTTGTAAAATTAAGAATACGTAAAACTGCTAATGATCTTACATTTAATGATTTATGATTGATGTTCTAAATATGAATAGAAATGATGTTAGTGTCCCACAACAATTTTGAATTGAAAAAATTGCCTCATTTTAAATTGTTCACCCAAACATCTATACTTAACAAACATTAATAACTGTTCCATTTATAAAAATTCATTCAAACAAATGATATTTGATTATAAAGTATTGAATATCTTTGATAGCAAGTTTTATTTTGTTTTTTATTTCTCTATCCTGTTGTGATGTTTTGTACATTATAAAACTCTCTAACCCATGATGAAAACTTGGGACAAATTTTTATCCATTATTTTACATCAAAATCTATTCAAATGGAGTTTTTTGTTGAAATAAAGTATTTATCATTTGTTTCCAGTATGATTTTTTCTTATCAACTGGGCTCTGTACCATTCATTACTCTGTTGTCCTTTTCTCCTGTTTCCAAATTTCTTCTTTGACTTATTACACACGGGGTATGGATACACACTTTCTACATATCTTTACTTTTTCAAGTCCATGTTGAATGATCCCATCTCATTACTCCCTTCTAATTGCTTCTACTGTAGCTAGGGATTCTTGAATTGAACCGAATCAGTATTTGAGAAAGCATTTCACAAAATTTTTATGGTTGAGGTAAAGTGTTGAGCACCTATGGCTTGACTTTGAGTGTCAGGAAATTTTTAGTAGCCTCTTGGCTCATTCAGCCCATTTAGTCTATTTTCCCCACTGCTTCACTTGGGGCCAAATATGGAAACTCAGTTCTACGGAATGAAAACTAATAGAGTAATAATGAAACACTGCAAAAATTCCCTTCAACTGTTTTCTTGGTAGGTTTCGTATTCATGGTGCTTTACTTCCACAAGTTTTACATATCAAAGTGAATCACTAAACATGTGTGGTACATCTGAATGACTAACATTCATTTAGCACTCTCCCAAGAAAATTGTAAATGCAGTAAACAAACTAGTCAACAGTATTTTACACAATTGTTTATTACTCTTAAGATTAGTTTTCATATTCAAGCATTCAGCCTGGCCCAATTTGATAACCGAACATACGCGGCGAAAAATGCAGACAATGTTATTGAAATGAAATACCCTTTAATGCTTCTAGATATTCTAATGCATCATATATATTTTGTCCGAGTTTTGAAATTGCAAGAAAACAAAAGAAGCTCAAGTAATTGAGGGATTGAAACTATATCACAATGCAGAGTGAAATGGCCTAATAAGCTCGGTCATTTTCTAACCTGTCTCAAAACCTAACATACAGCTCAATTCATAACTTACCTCAAGCATTGAACCATTCTCTTTTTTATCTCATGACAACTCAAAAAGCCCAAAGTTTTGATTTAGTTGCCAAAATCTTGAAAATTTTTACCAAAGCCCAAATGATGGCTAACAAATACTTGTAACTTTTTAAAAATAACATGTCAGTATTTTTCTCTAGTCAAATACGTAGAATTGGGTAAACCATTCTCTACTAATCCTAATTCAGAAGAAATGCTAGCATTCTTGCTGGCTTTCAATTTTCAAATGAGACAACTTGAATTTATCCAATAATAAGTATAAAATCTTATTGAAAATGACATTTTTGGCTTTGACGGAGCAGATAGTGGTTCACAACAGCTGGTATCTGGTGAGGATGCTGAAGGTCACTAGATTTTTCTTTGGGGTTTGGAAGTACCGGTCATTCTTTAGTCTTGACAACTCATGCATTTCTTGGCCAGTTAAATAACTCAATGTCATTGTATGTAATAAAATTATTGAATCAATTAACTCCAAGATGGCAATATTAAGAGAAGTATAAGTGTTGGCAAACCTCCATAGCTATTGATCTTGTAGATAACTCACAGTGGTGCTTGCCATAGCTGGCAAGGATAGAAAAGGCATCCTGTGCCTCATAGTCCCATTAGAAATGACCTTCATGGGAGTTTGAATTTGCAAGTTCAGAAGTGGCCGGGAAGGAATTTCAGGTAAGTTTTGTGTATCATAAGAGGTGAGGTAAGCAGGTTTTGCATCAATACCTTATGTATCAATAAAGTAAGCAGGTTTTGCAGTCGCCCTTGACCGTCGGTACTTCCTTGGTCAGACTGGATCAAATTGCTGGAATGAATCTAAGGACTTGACGTCGTTGGCTTCGTTTTTTGCTCCAACTGTAAAATACCCTGTCCAAGCTCCTGCAACGTTCAACTTATTTATAGGTATTTGCACTAAATACGAATGTTTACAGCACCACCTAATGAGTACATTTTTAAACTTCTTCATAGAGTAGATTCTGGGTTGAAACAATTGAACAAATAATAAGGTCCCGATTTTAAATTTCTTCTTAGAGTAAAAAAGTACATTGTAGCTGGAAGTTTGACATTGGTGGAGGGCCGCGTAAACGAGCTATGAAAAAATATGAGCGAGGTACTAGGTTTGTATCATAAAGTCCACCGAAATAACCGAAAACACCCTTAGGTGATTGTTGTACATTTTACTTCACTTCTGTTTAAATTTCCACAGAATAATAACTCTTCAGTTATTTTATCAATGTTTCAATTCAAAAATAAAGTTTGTAGAGAGCCAAGATCAGGAAGATCCCGAGGTTTCAGAATTTTGCGAGTAAATGAAAAATGAAAAACAGCTTTTTTGGAACTCACGAACTAAAAATATGAGAACTTCAAGAGTCACAAATTCTAAATATATCGTCTTACTAATTACTTACTTTAAATTGTGCTAACATTTGGTAGAGGTAATATTTTAGGGAATTAGGGATCGTTTCGTAACCTCAACTGATAGTAAATTATCTGAAACTTTTGGGTTTTTATTTGTTAGGCACACTGCTCCTCAGGGAACTTTATAGAGCAAACGTTAGTTCAATAGGATGAAAACTTAGTGTGGCCAACCCTGATGCTGTAGATCAGCAGTTTTTAAAACCTGTGGGGAATTCCCTACTGGTGGGGAATGATGGAGTTGCCAGGTATGAAATTTCGTACATTTGTTTTCACCCACAAAAAATCGATGGTATTTCTAAATCTAAAACATTCCATCCAAATGTTGACTTAACATATCACAACCATTTACAAACTGTTTTATTAACAAATAGAAGCATAATGAGGTATTGTATGTCATGTTTGGGTAAAAGAGACAACACTGCTGGTTAGGAATGTCGCAGATAAGTAAAAGGAAGATGCTGTGTTGGGGAATGGCGAGTTGGCGCACTAAAACGTGGTGAATTTTAGAAAAAAACGATTAGAAACCAATGCTGTAAATGAATGTGTTTTGACATTTGAATCTGTGATTGTTTTCCGCATTCCTGAAGTATCTGCTTCTATTTATTTGGTTTTGTGGATGATAAATGTACACAACTGAAATGTGAAAAAAACCTTAAGACATTACATCCATTCACTAATTGGCAAATAATCTAAATAATGTATGAACTACTTGGCCTGCTTAAACGTCATAAATCAGCGTAATTTTGAGTTTCTTATCTTATGTTCGCTGTATTAGTCAGCGTCTTTTACCTGCGTCTAATAAAAGTATACAGTCTCTGAGTGTGTGAGACAGCTGCTTCAATACATCATATTTTCTAGCATAATTCATTTTAAAAACTCCAATGCATCAATTACAAGATAAGCAAGAAATTAAAACAACTTGATAAGATGCAATGATAATAAATTCGAAAAAACCTTACTGTTTTAGGGATTAATGAAATAGGACGATTTCTAGGAAATCTCACTTTTAGGATAAAAAGGAAAACCAACGTAGCTAAGAAAATCATGTTAAAAAACACACGTTACGGATCATAAAAAACCCATCCTCAGTGTTCTGAAAAGCAATAAGTCAAAGTATTAAAAACTATTTCTGAACTCTAATTTTCTGAATAAATCAGCAGATAAAATATTGACATTAAAAAAAAATAGTAATAAAACAAAAACTGTAGAACAATTCAACAAACAATACAAAGTTTTACCGCCGTCTCACATTCATTTATTGACGGACGGTTTTTTAAAGTGTACATCGATTCTAAAATGCAGAGATCAGATAAATTTAGGGTAAATTCAAATACCAGATGTGATGCTGTGCACCTTAGTGGTATATCATTATACATGTGAACGCTGCGAGCGATCTTACATTGGTAGCACTGGGCTCCAATTGTTTGTGAGGTGTGCACAACACAGGGGAGTCTCCTTTCGTACAGGCAATAATCTAACGAAGCCATCTAACTCGTCTATAAGAGAACATTGTTTGGACAACGACCATTTCTTTAAAAACACGAATTTTAAAATTTTGGATTCAACCCCAAATTTATCTGATCTCCGCATTTTAGAATCGATTTACACTTTAAAAAAACCTTCCGTCAATAAATGAATGAGAGACGGCGGTCAAACTTTCTATTGTTTGTGTGGAAAATTCTTCCCACATGCTCCTCGTATTGCCTTTGGGGGCAGAGCCATGCGTCGCTTTCGCCCTGTCATTTGTTGCCGCGGAGCGTGAGCGGACCTGAGGTATGGTGGGCAGATGATTTTTTAGAAAAAGAAGATTCGGCATTTGACGCTTTTACTGGAGCAGCAGCGGTCTGAGCGGCACCTGGAGGGCGCGAGTGATTACCAACTACCTAGTCACGTAGCCACGAGGTTATGGGCTACTTCTCCTCGCTTACTGTTCTGTTTTTCTGTGTTTAAGTGTGTATGCGTGTGTTGTGATTTTCGTTGTTTTTATTTTTGAAAATTATCTTGGTGTTCAGGTCTTTAGGAATTAAAACCTTCTAACTTAATTAAATGGCTAATGGCCTGTAAGCTTCTACGAAGGGAGAACTTAACAAATGAACTCGCTTCTTATGAAGTATATTAAACCTATTGGCTATTGGTGAACTATTGCGTATTTTCGCCTGAACACCGTTCTACCTCTATTTTCATCTTTTTTCCTTAACAACCTCTTAAAGTGGCTTACCGACCCACCGAGTGGAAATTAACTTGGGTAAGAGCTCACTATTTGTGATAATGAATTTAATGATTTGAAATATTCGATCTCTACTTCGCCGTTGCGGTGACCCAAGTTAATTCATATCGTTTGTTTCCGCTCCCAGTATATTCTGCTGCTGGTAAAGGTAACGATACGCACCCTGGGAGGCTGCGGTCAGACCAGCACCCTAAACGCGGCATCGAGGTTTTTGTTCCGGACTCGTGCGATTCTGGGATTAGCTGACGCTACTGTGGGGTGCGTTCTGGTAGCAAAATTGTCTTAAATTCAAGCATAAATTTGAGTTTCATACTTTATACGGTGTTTATTCATTTGTCTTACCGAATTTGTTTGTTCTTCCAGGAAGTTGACCCGACCAGTTCCTGCTGCTCCTTCTTAATCGCCTATACCGCTAACCTACAACTGCGGCTGCGGCAGTTCCTACTGCTCTTTGTAATCGCGTCTGCCTTCTTGGCCACTACTGCGGCTGCAGCAGTTGCTGCTTAACTAATCTATTTTACGATGTCGAGCACTCGTGTCAGCTACGCCATTTTTTGAGTTATAGCGAAAGCTATTTTAAAAAGCTCCCTTTGCGCTTATCTTTTAAACAACTAATAAAGTAAAAACTTCGTTGTTTTTGGCCGTTACGGCTCTTTAAAACTTGTTGTATTTGGCCTTTACCGTTTTTTTAAAAAAACTTCGTTGTATTTGGCCTTAACGGCTCTTGAAAGATTCGTTTATATTCGATCTTTATGGCTGTTTTAATTAAAATCGTTCAATAAAACGTGAATGAAACCTTCCTTCTTCGGTTTTTAAATATTCCCGCAAGTGTGAATATCTTACATTTGTGGAATTGTTCTATAGTTTTTGTGTTATTATTGTCTTTTCTTTCTTTAAACTCAAAACTTTATCTGTTGGTTTATTCAGAAAATCAGAGTTCAGAAACAGTTTTTTAAAACTTTGACTTATTGTTTTTCAGAACACTGAGGATGGATTTTTTTGAGATCCGAAACATTGGTTTTTTATCATGATTTTCTTAGCTACATAGATTTTCCTTATTATCCTAAAACTGTTTTTGGGATATACTGATTTTTTACTAACATTATAAAGGTATTTGCTTTTTTCTTGACTAGGTGCCTTTGTACATGCATTTACAAGTATAATTTAAATACTGTCAGAGAGAATTATTTTCCCCCTCAAATTATGAAAACAGGCTGAATGTTGCAGGGAAACATTTCACTTATTAAGGTTCTTCTATTGCAAATCTTTACAACGAAGATTCCGGCAATGGAACACAAGTCGTTTTGCAGAAAAACAATAGGAGCCTTGAACAACATCAAGGGTCTTGCGTATTATGCGAAGGATATTGTACGGTACCAGACCTGGTGCATAGATTCCGCATTCCTTTAACACCATGAGGAATAGTGCTTTCATCCTTTTTTGGAATGCCTTTGTTGCGACTAAGGAGACTTACACTAACATTTAACATAATCTATTGGAACTTTCTTTGTATATTAGAACAAAATTTTTTCGTGAACATTTAAAATCAGTTATATCTTCACTTATACACGCATCCTTTAGGTTATTTTCAATGTTGTTAATTGTACGCTATCAAACAAATCTAAATGTGTATTAATGATAAAAATGCTGCTAAAACCAGTGACTTCCCTGTAATATTCACGAAGTCACTAAATCATGGTCAATTGTGTGAAAAGATGACCTAATTTTGATTTGTGTGTCCGGAAAATGCATGATTCTGACGAGAAAGTTTCTCCTTTTACTGTTGGTCTTTGAGGTATTAGACTAGCTGGTTGTACTTATTAGGTACTTGTACTTTTTATTAGAAATAACATTTAAATAGGCACGCGTTTTCTGATGCAATGGAAAATACAGTTGTAGAACAGTAAATGATTTATTTGTAAATTTACCGTTGTATGACTTCCATTGAAAATATTTTAAATCCAATCTAAAACTTTCGGATACAGTCAAAAAAACTTACTGCTGCACCCAACTGTTTGTAATCGCTATCACCAGTGTTTATATTTGTAACACGTTACAACGAAAAAATTTACCTAAAATAAGTACAGGGTGTTTATTAAATATGGGACTCGAAAAAATCTTTATGATCTTTTGACACAATGAACGGATTTTTGAAAATAAAACGGCAGTAGAATCCTGAGATTTCTATCTTTTATTTGGAACCTACGTATTTATGATACAACAGTCAACACTATAATTAGAGGAAACATTAAAATTCATCTTGCTATGAGACTGCCGCCAAGATGACGAACAAGCACGGAAAAGAAAAGTAGGAAAAACAGTTTTCGCAAACAGAGTTGAAACATGAAATGTTTAACATTGTTTTTCAAAACATTTTAACAGTAACATCCTTAGCTGATAATTACGCATCGGTATCGTAATACCCATGTAAAATATTGAAACAAAAAAATGATTGACAGAAAGGAAAACAAAAATGAGTTCCCTTTTTTGCGTAATCAGATTTTGACATTGCATATACATGTAAGTAACTAAGAGAACACAATCCTCGCAACGCTCAGTTCAAAAACACTTTCAAAAGTGCGCACTTTCATTGAAATAAAAGCGAAAACGTATTCAAATACCTTAACATAGAGATCCTTAATTGCAATTCACACACGGTTATCGTAATACCCATGTTAATTGTCGAAACAAATGATTCGGAGAAAAGCACGAAAAAAATGCTTTCCCTTCGCTGCCGGTGTCTGATTTTGGTAATTCATTTAAATACAATTGTGACTAAGAAAATATAATCCATGTGATACATGCCTCAAAACCCTCTTTAATGGGTACTTATATTGAAATATGAGCATACGAACAAAGGAACTAGCGATACGAGCATGAGGGATTGATGTTAAAAGTAAACTAGGCAGATTTCATTTATTTTGCGTCTATAACTATGAGGTCGACATTCGGGACTTAAGACAATATTTCACCATTACGCATCAACTAGTGTGCCAAATGATGAGCTTGGAGAGAATAAAATATTTACTATAACAAAAAATTTTTGATATTTCCTATTAACGCTAAAAAATACTGGCACAAAAGAGTTCACCGGAGTCAAAGACGTGAGATAGATTGTTGTACAATGCTAGCCGTAACATTATCAACATAACTGGAACAGTACAACAAGTTAACTACCTAAAGGTTAACTACCTATCGCAGCCTTTAAAATGTTTTAATAAGAACGAAAAACTGCTGAAATACCTTCACATTAACATCCTTCCCTTCCTTGCGTTAATTAATTTGATTTTGAAAATGTAAGTAAAAATAAGTAACTAAGAAAATATAATCTTTGTGAAACAGTTGAAAAAACTTTCGTTAGGCCGCCGTCACACGGCGACCAAATGGTAAAGTTTTGTCAGCGGTACTGCTCGGTCTGTCTAGCGCCACGAAATCGTCAGATTTCAGCCTTAGTTTGGAACCAGTTTGGTCCAACTAAGGCTGAAATGTGATTGTTTCGTGGCCCTGGACAGGACGACTTGTGCCGGTGACTGAAGATGATTATGATGAAACGTTACCATTTGGTCTGCGTGTGACGGCGGCCTTAGGGCGCTCTTGTATTGTAATGTGAGCAAACGAACATAGTAACTAGTGATATGAGGGATAAATGTTAAGAGTAAAAGGGGGAAATTTAAATTATTTTGCGTCCAAGACTATGCGGTTCACATTCAGGGCAATTTTTTTCGTTCTTATTTATCGACTAGTATGCCAAATTAATGAGCTCGAAGGGAATAAAATGTTTTACCATATGACAAATCTATAATATTTACTAACTACGCTGGTAAAAATGGCACAAAATATTTCACCGGAGTTAGAGACATGAGGATTGTTGTACGATGATAACCATAACATTTCCAGCATAGCTATAGAACA
The DNA here is from genome assembly GCA_014220935.1 of Platorchestia sp. MABIK. NCBI lineage: Eukaryota > Metazoa > Arthropoda > Malacostraca > Amphipoda > Talitridae > Platorchestia > Platorchestia sp. MABIK. The sequence goes on along the minus strand of JACJUY010000585.1, from coordinate 32,978 downwards.
CAACGAAAAGTTAACTACCGAAAATAGTGTTGTCACAATACACTCACGAGCGTAAGAAACAAAAAAAAATGCCACGTACGATCAACAAGAATATTGTGTGAGAGGAATTGGGAAATAAAAAATAAAGATACGAAAAACAAAAAAAGGATGTTCTATAAAGTGGTTACATAAAATGAATTACGTCGCATTTTCAAAGTTTTCATTGAAGCAAAAAGTGTTTTCAAATATCTTAGAATTTAGATCCTGGCGTGATACTCACATTTTGGAACTGTAATACTCATGCATGTTAATTGTTGCAACAAATGGTTCGGAAAAAGCACGGGAAAATGCGTTTCCTCCGTTGCGCTGGTCTGATTTTCACAATGCATTTTATTACAAGTGGTCAAGAAAACATAATCCATGTGATGTACTCGTATTGTTGAAAACACTCTCCTTAGTGCACTCTCATATTAAAATTTGAGCTAACGAACATAGGAACTAGGGATGCGAGGGTTACGGTTGCATGTAAAATGGGTTGATTCAAATTATTTTGCGTCTAAGGTAAGGTCGACATTACAGGCAATTTTACATTGTTTCGTATCAGCTAGTAAGCTAAATAACCGGCTCGGAGAGAATAAATTATTTTACAATAACACAACAATCATGATACTTCTTATGCTAATAATGCTGGCACAAAAGAGTTCACCTGATTTAAATACATGAGAAGGATCTTTGTACAATGCTAACCATAACATTTGCAACATTGCTGGGAGAAAACGAGCTAATCAAAACAACCTAAAATAGTGCGTCAAAATTTACTCAAAGAGTATAAGGAAAGACACATTGTCACTCAAGATTATTAGAGCATTTAAGCACAGGAATATTTTCTTCATATATATATATACGAGCGTCACATGTGCATACATGTATTAATATTCGCATTCGAGCAAACACATTGCATGTGCATACTACAAAGATGTCGTGATTGTGGTATAATGTAATGAAAGATACGATGATTGGTAATAAAAATTCGTTACTACTTTTCCAGTACGTACTGCAGCTCACAGTTATTATGTAGACGCAAGATAACGAGCTATTATAGTTTTAAATTCTCTTAATGTTTAAGGGGTTTTGATGCTCTGGGGAAATTTGTTCCACAGTAAGGCAGATGCCCAAAGTTAGATGAACGGAATTTGATGATGACATCATGTCTCTTATTTGGCTTTAGGTTGGTGACGGTTGGAGGATGAACTTGTACTATTTCAGCATTGCTCTGAGGAAGAAAAAAAGAGGAGAATACGTATTGGCCTTTGTGCACCAGAAAACTTTCCTGAATTGGAATCCAACCGAGCTTATTTAGGAGATGTGTTACATGATCACTCTTTTTGAACACACCTTTGCATACATCCTTAGCTCCAAAATTCATGCATGTTTGTAACTCTTTTTGAAGATATTGAGGCAAATCTCCCCATAACAGGCTACAATTATCAATACGTGATAAAACTAAAGATTGAATAGCTAATAATCTAGACTCTTCGTCAAACATACTTTTTACACGATTAAAAACAATAAAGACCCGTGAATTTTTTCGCAAGTTTTCTCAACATGGGATTTGAAGGACATGTTTCTATTGAACCAAATACCTAATTGTTTTACTTTTTCTAATGGGTGAATTTCATCGTTCCTAACCGTAAGAGTTAGATTTTGAATATTTTTTATTGCATCTTTGGACCAAAAAATAATGAATTGTGTTTTACTCGCATTTAGCTTGAGACCATTTTGGTCATACCATGAATTGAGGCTGATCAGAGGGCTTCAGCTCCAGTTTGCGTCTGTGGTATTTTTGATACAGAGCTTGTCATTGCAATTTGAACATCATCTGCAAATATAGAGATTCGAGTGTTAGAAGCATTGGAGGGAAATTGTTTATGAAAATAGAAACAATAGCGGACCAAGAATGGATCCTTGAAGAACACAAAAAGTTATTTCGAAGGAATGGGGACAACTTGTTATCTAAGAGAACTGCATGAGACCGGTTTGATAAGTAGCTTTTAAACCAACGCGTATCAACTCGTAAGTTCAGTAATTTCCGTAGGAGTTGATCATGCTCGACGCTGTCGATTGCATTGGAGAGATCGAGTAGCAGCAAGAGTGTTATATTTTTTTTGACCGATTTCGCTGAAAAATATTTTCAGTGAAATTGAGCTTACAGTCTTGAGTCTTGAGTGCCAGTGTTCCTCCTATAGGCGTATTGATTGCGATGACGTATATTTGACTCGTCCTAGTGAGATGACAGTTGATTCGTTTCCACTTTTTCCAATATTTTGGATAGGACAAGTAAAAGACTTATGTGCCTGAAATTTGACGCTGTATTTATGTCACCAGTTTTATGCAATGCTCTAATTACGGAGTGTTTCCATTAGTTTGGAAATTTATTAGTTTCTATTTATGTGTTGATAATCAAACGAATCAAGGGTGCTGTGACTGGAAAATTGTCTTTGATGTATTGAAGCCTAATTTCATAATGTCCGATTGCCTTTGTGTTTTTCAATGAATGCAAGATATTCCGTGGCTCTGGTAAATCGACAGGACGTGGTCTCCAGATGACGCCAGCCTTTGAAAGTGCAGTAGGGCACGAATTTTCAACTGACAGTTGCTTTGGATTGGTTTTACATTCTTCACTGAAAACTTGTGCACCTACTTTTGAAAAGAATGTGTTGAACTCCGTGGCTGTTGCTAAGGGATTTTCAAAATTACTTATGCGGTCTAAATTTTTATATTGAGCTACCTTCCTACCTTCCTAATGAATTCCCATGTACGTTTTGGATTTTTTTGCCTTTAATAGTTCTTGGAGAAAGTGAGTTTGTTTTGCTTGTGAAATTTTCATCCGAAGAATCTTTTCTTGTTTTTTATATCTCTTGTATAAAGTACTGTTCGATCTATTTTCTTTATACTCACGCAAGTAAGTTTTCTTTACTCTGCTCTGTTCTTTAATTCTGTTAGTAATCCACACAGCGCGTTTTGGCTTAATTTTTTGGTGATATAAGGTGCGCATTCATTGAGAGCTGCTTTAATGTTCTCGGTGAAGATTGAAACTTGAATGTCCACATCGTCAGATTGCTTCATGTTCTGAAATTCGGTGAACCTGCTTAGGAGTTTTTCATGAAACAGTTCCGCTGAATAGTGACTTTTCAAGAAGTCATGGAACGATGGTTTTGTCTTTCCTCTGCAATATTAATTTTACATTCGATAGAGTGGTGATCGGAAACAGAGGGTGATATTACTGTACTAAGTATTGCCGTAGGTTTGTCTGGGATTGCCAGACCGAGAAGAGCTTTAGAGACTCTAGTGTTGCGAATCGTTTCTTTAACCATTTGTGAAAGGCTTAGTTTATATAACAGTTTGCCAAGCTGATTTTTTTATTCGTGAAGTCAATGTTAAAGTCGCCGAAAGCAAAGAATGCCTTTTTTGCAGCTAGACTTTTTTTAAAAAAATTCAATTAATTCTAGTGTTGTAGGTAGAGGAACACGTGAGTGCTGGTAAATGCCCCGATAATGATGGATATATGTTTATTTATTTGCACTTGTAACCAAACCATTGCTATGTCCTCGCACACTTCATTTGCTAAAAGCAAAGATGACAAACAAATTTCTCCCACGAAAATACAAGATCCACTACCTCGGTTATTTCTAAATAACGCCATCATAACGGTACAGTACGTAATCGGGAATATTGAAGAACGAGCTTTGGGCTCGTGAGTCAAACCATGTCTCGGAAAAACATAAGATGTTCATCTCTTCTGTGACCAACATATTATTCTTTGACCAAATGATTGAACGCCATCCCATATCATTGATGTACGAGCATTGATATTTTTAATTTCGTCACTTTTTATGTCGATTATTAGCGGCATCAAAGTGATTTTTACTGCATACTTTTCTAATGTAAGGAGCAATGTTCTAGCCCAGCGAAGTTTAAGGCATAACAATTTAACGTGCGAATTTCTGGGGGCTAAGACAATGCTCCTTACATTTGAGAAGTGTGCAGTGATTATGAAAACTAAGTGTTCCTTTGTCCAGTTCGTTATCTAGTTTCATAGCAGGATGAATTTTACAGTCTGCTCTGATTCTAATTTTGACTGTTGCATCATAAATACGTAGGTACCAAATAAAAGATAAATGTATATCTCAGGATTCTACAGCCGTTTTTTTCAAAAATCCATTCATTGGATCCAAAGATATTACAGATTTTTTCGGGTTCCATTTGTAAAAAAACACCCTGTACTTATTTTAGGCAAATGTTTACGCTGTAATTGTTTTACAAAAATAAACACTGGTCATAGTTTTTAAAATTGATGATTGTGAATGTAATTGTAAACATTTCTCTTCTACTTTTACCCCGATGTCTGTGCTTGATTGGTGTTTGACGGTACCACACTTGAATACCAGCCCGAGAAAAGGACAGTCGACTTGTTTCTGTTGAAGGTTTCCAATCTGTTTTATTTCATTTCCTCCTATTCTAGTCAGTTCTATTCTACCCAGTTCTTACACTTCCATTCCATTTTATTCAATTATATTATATTACGTTGAGTTATATTTATCCTATTCTATTGTTCTGTTTTATCCTATTGTTCTATTGCAATTTATTTAATTTCATTATAATTTATACTGCTCGGTTCAATTTTATCGTTTGGTTTTATCCTATCATTCTTTCTTTTCTGTTCTGTTCTGCTTTGCTCTGGTAAGTTCTATTAGCAGTCGCATACGCAGGCAGCCTTCAGGCAGAAGTTGTTTTACTGTGGCATTAATCCACTCACAATAGATAGAGGAACATTTTAAATCCCACAACTTAACGTTACGCTCACACGTTTGAAGCAATCAGGTTTGAAAATTATTCGGAACACCTAATGAGAGAGAAAATCAACAGTTAGAAGTAAGTATTATTCTATCCCGAAGCGAAACAAATGAAACAATATTTTACAGTCGCGTTCCTTGTGGCCCTGTGATTAATGATTACCTATTTCACCTTTCACCATTGCACCAACGGGTTCGTTTGATGTATCTGTAATAACTTTCGTGTATTTTTATTAAAGTTTGACTAAAAGTGAAGAGCTGGAACAGCAAACCGAAGTTTAAGTATTTGAAAAATTTTCACCAACTCATTTAAAATGAAAGAAATATCTAGACTGTCCGAGTATTGACAAATATATTACCACTGTTGAGATTATCACCTCCACTGCATAAAATTTAGTTGCATCATCGACAATAACTGCACAACAGCATCCTCGTTAGGATATTTTTGAAACTCCAATGAGTCAGAAAAGAAAGACGCAGCTACACAAAGTTCCTTCAAAATATTGGGCAATTATATTTGCTACAATTATTTATACACAGTTCAGAAAATTCCCTTCCGTAGAATACGCCGTCTTTTCATAAACGTCAGTGGGGTTGTTACATCTTTTCTTTGTTCGGTGAAGTATATCGAAAGCTCGCTACTGTAACGGAGTCCATTTCTTCTGTAGCAGCTGGTCTGGTGGCTGGTTTAGGGGCCGGAGAACTCGTGAGCCCTCGCCGAGCAGCCATCGACTGCGTCTCAGAATTCATTACCAAGTACCAAATTATTTCTTCATGTTATTGCTCGATTTTATATGTATATATATCTCTAGTTGGATCTTCGCAGTATTATATCAGACCGAATAAGAATTAATAACACACACGTTTCATTGATATACGTGAAAAAATTACCTAATGCTGGATGTGCGAACTGAATGAAATATTCTAGACAGATGAAACTTTTGAAGCACAGCATCACTATCACCTGAAATGGAGCGTCCAACACACATTTACATCTCATGTCCGTTCTATTCACTGACATTAGCGACTATTTGAAGATTTTCTGCATTGGGCAGATACGTGCGCTAAATGAATATTTTGCGTATCCCCACTTCACTAGAGGAATTTTTACTTGCATATGACCTTACTACTTGTAACTCAATTATACAACATGCAGAGGACTAATCCTCTGCGTGGACTGAGAGATAAGTTAAGAAGAGGCTACTTTTATTGAGGATCTTCCAAACGTTAGTGACATTGATTTGAATATCCTTATGAAAAAAATTCAAGTTCGGTCCACGCTGTAAGGATGGTATATAAAAACCAATTAGTAAAGTACCCATAGTACCCATATTTCACAGAAAAATTAAACAGATCATTAGATCATGAACAAATTCACAAATGTTTTTCTTGTTTATTTTTTGTAGTAGTTTTATTGCAGAGAAATCATCGTTGGCTAGTACTAAACGACGCTGGGGTAGCTTCCTTCTCTAATTTCTCAGGAAATGTTTCCAATTGTTACTCTCATTTCGCGCTCCTCCTTTGTGTTTTCAGTTAGTTGCAAAGTAAAAGCCGAATCATTTTTGTGTTATTCATAGTTAACATTGTAACCTCCCTATATTTTGAGTAATTTTCCGTAGGTTTCAAGGAGTTCAGCGAAATTGGCAAGCTCTGACAAATTTACCAGCTCAGATATTTCGGCTGAGGCAACTGTTCCATATCCCTGAAATGCAAGTGGAACTAAGAACACCGCAATACCTCCCCTAGGCACCACCTGACGGCAGCAATAAGGGAGGCGGGCGTGAGTGAGATGGAGGCCAGGCAGTTGCAGAAAACTGCCACAGACAGTTTCAACGACCGGAGGCTTAACAGCAGTCAATTATATTAAAAGGGATGGCAGACCATGTTCTTAAGATTGTTTTAAATATGGGTTCATTTGAATGAAACTGAATGAATGAATGAAAGGTCTTCCAAATAAATCAGTATAAATGTAAAAACGTCTATAATTCTGAATCCTTTATACATTTGTACGAGTAGAGTACGTCAGTAATGCTTAGTTATAGTATCTGGAAATTAACACAGAATTCGTTGCATAAACATTACCCAGGGGAGCAGTCCAAACGTTCAGCAATCTGTAAACATTGTTGTCCAGCTCAAAGCCTAGTTTTAGCTGCAAAATACCCCACTAGTATCCTATACAGTCAGTTTACATTATTTGTAAGCGTTTGGATGAATCTGGTCAATATTATAGTGGGCCAAGAAATGGTCAAATTTGCAAACTTCGCCCTCTAGTCGGCCTAAAATGAAAAGTCAAGGTCAATCTAACCCGGTCATTTTCGACATCAGTTAAGAAAAAGTTCGTCAGCATCGCGAAAACTCACAGAACTATGAAAGCCTTAGCCGAACCTCTCATTCACAAAGTGGGAAGCATCTCCTAACTTATAAAAGGAGACATGTTTGTTTAGAGAAGTGCAAGAAAATTTTCAACTGGCTATAATCCAAAGGGTCGACCATCAAATTCTGTTTTGATGAGAAAATTTGTACATTTTAAAGGGCTTGCGACAGTCCTAAAGAACACTCAATAGCCTCTTAGAGCACTGTCGTTCAAGCCACGATGACCACGAGGAAACAAGCTAGCTTCATGATCCGTCTCGAGATTTCGGGTGAATTAAGGTGACGCTATACCCACTTTTTCGCCGATGACGAGAAAGTGACGGCGAAATCCTACAATTACACCTCGTAAACAGAAATCATTCCATGGATGAAGGCCAAAACTTCAATTAAGTTTACTAGGTTCCAATAGGTCTCGGCTGCTGCTCACAAGGCGAACAAAACCGTTGACATGGCCATTATGGGAGAAAGTCTTCTGGCCTTCCTACTTGCCTGACCTGAATCTTTTTGATTACTATTTTTGGTCGCAAATTGAGGTCGAGGCTTGTGCAAAGCCTCCCAACAACGTCTCAGCCATCAAAAAGACCTCAAAAAAGCTGTGGAGTCGTTGGAAACGACAGAAGTTCTCCGCGTCGTATCCGGTTTTCAAAAGCGTTAAAAAATCGTCAGCGTGGATAAAGGCTTTAGAGCGTTTGTTTTCCTGGTGTGCTTAATAAACTATCAAAATTGTTAACATTATGAATTTTTTTTTTAATTTTTTACGTTTGAAACCTGGAAAGGGATATTTTACGGATTTTTCTGAAAGGCACT
>JACJUY010000585.1:5802-20866 GCA_014220935.1 Platorchestia sp. MABIK | reverse complement strand
ATTGCTGCGATTGGTTCGGTTAGGTTGTGAATAGCAGAATTTTAAACCGACTGTACTGCTCAAATCCATTCTTGTCTTTTATAAAAATGTAAGAAATATAAGTGTACGATAATTTTAACCTGGTAAGCTAAAATCAATTCTAAAAAGGTAGTGAAATCATCGAAATGCTATCAATTTACGCCGGTATGCGAATGAGCAATTTACTTAGTGGTACACATATGTCCCAAAACGTCGTCCACGTGTTGCCTCCATGCTTAATGGTGCCTTCCTTTTCCTCTCTTTAGATAGCATTTGTTGCGGATAGTGAGGCTTAAATTAACCAATAATCTAATCTATAATGTAAACGAGCGTTGAAAGGAACTTTGTGAAATGGAAATTTTATTCCCATCCTTATGTCTATGAAGTTGATATTTGTTTGTTACATGCAGCATTTTAAACGGATTGTGATTCTATGTTTAATTCCCATATTATTTTGGTGTGCCATTGGTGGGAAGGCTGTGATTAATGGAAGTAAGATATGCATGTAAATTTTAATGCAGAGAATGTTTAATTTTTGTAATAAAAGTTAAGGAAAGAGTGGGATTCCATGTCCTTTCCAATGTATTGTCTTATGTTCCTGAGCTCCCGGTTTCACGTGCATCGATCTCATTGGATGGACAATATTGTACTGAGCTTATTGGGTCAATGCATTCACAATGCATTAAGTGTTAATGTATTGTAAGATCCAAAGCCTCCAGTGCAATATTGTACACACCGTGAGGCGAGGCACGTGCAACCGGGAGCGATTTTTTAACCTATAATCCATGGACGGCCAGCCGAGATTCGAATCTGTTTCTGAGGCGGTACACGGCCGGTAGGTAAGGCGGGTCACGGGTGATTCGCGGGCGATTTTGTATCCAATAACGTGGACATTTAACCTCTAAGCCGCGCGTATTCCAACCAAAAGACAACCTTATTGTCAACGCTGTTCCACCGGCGATACGACCTTAATTTTCAATTGGGAACACTTACTTCTGAGTAAATTTTTTTACACTGCTTGATGAACAGGCGACACAGTTTTTCTGCGTATTCTACAGTTTCAGTGCCTTTAACTTGTTCTTCGTCGCAAAAAATGCGCATTGCAATAAAAAGAACTAAAAAATGCTTGTACATATCCTCCGATAAAAGTGACTTGAAGTACATCACTCCAATATACAATAAGAGTGTTCGAAATTCAGTTGCCTTGTACCTTTCAAAATGATTTAGGTCTCGTGGTAACCTGTTGAACTCTTTGGGGATAAATTTTCTTATTTTCAAAAGTTGAGCGTTCATTTTTTGTTTTCCTGATGCCGACACCCTATATGATGGATTATTAACCCCAAAATTCAACAAACGTCGCATCACTCCAAGGTTAACACAATGCATGTAATCTAACACGAACTGGTCTACCATGTTTATTTCCACTTCTTTAAGAGGACTAATGCCCTCATGATGCCTAGGATCTGTTTTCTGTCTGAATGAATAATTTGTTCTTTTGGTTGACTACACGAGTTATAAGAAATAGATTAACTAGTACGGCCTTTTCTTTGTAATTTCTTAGAACAACTTTTCAACACGCAACGCTCGCAGGCACTATATCCCGTGTGCCCGATGGTTTGCTTGATGGAAGAGCGTGCAGGAGCATCAGCTATGAAGGCACGGATATTGACCGCAATGCAACTTCCTCGTATCATCAAACCATTTTTAAGTAGCATGTTCATCTCTTGACAGAATTCAGCCATAAATGGTTTTATCTCAGGTTTATTCTCACCGCAGTAAATGGCCACAATAAAGGGTTCGCTGGTAGATGGGTCATGCAGCAGATCAAATTTTGCAGATCAAAGTATTGGCCAAAATGATATAGATGAAGACTTATAAATAGGCACTCTATCTATGATAAAATCAAGAGAAATGGGGCTTTTGTAACAATCAGAGTTAATGATGTTTTTCAAGCTACTTTCAACACCTAAATATACGAATTCACCATCTCGGAGCCTTTGTATATTTTGACCAACATATTCATTGCGCTGCACTTTGTGAAGTAAAGTTCTGGGATCACCCGGTAATTTTGGATGGAAAGGTCTCAAAATGAGCAGTAATTCTTTAAAGCAGCTCAGAGGGACATTATTTTTATTATACCAATCGCACAATTTGTCTTGCAGTGCAGAATTCTGAATTTCAAGCACTTTTGATTCCTCAATGATGGAAATTTCTTCTTGAGTGGTGGAATTACTGTCATCTTCTTCATTGCCAATAGCAGGAGGCAAGCGCTCATCATTTGTGTTAGAATAGTTCTGAAAAAATTCATCAACACTTTCACCAGAAAAAGATTCTTTGATGCTGCTAACAGCTTTGAACGCAGGTGAATCACTGTCATCAATTACTGATTTGTCATCACCATTTTCAGCGATCTCTTGCCCCTTCACTAAAGCTGCACTCTGAACATCATTATTATTGCCACCACTCACTTGTCCGTCAAAACATGGTTCTTCTGCATTAACTTCGGAGATATTTTCTTGAAAATCGCAACCTGGATTATTGAATTCACTATCAGAGCAAGGCTCGACATTTCTGATATTCTTTTCAAACTTTGCATTCTTTTTCTTGATCATATAATTTTTTTAATGAGCCATATTTGGTTAGAAAACTGATAGTACTTAGACCACTAAGCAAAAAATAGATGTATATTTCATGAACCTTGATTTCTACTTTTAATCATATATATATTAACAAGTTCATAATGGAAACATGCTCTTTGAATATCTTAAAATATAAGCATAATTCAGGTACCGGCCCTGTGGTCACACAAAATACCAAGGATTCATTCTTATGAAGATAATGGTTGAAATATATCCTTGAAGTTTCATCTACAAATCTAAATCTTCAAAATTCATTTTTTTTCCTGTTCACATATGGACGAAATACCCTAAGAGAGGAGTGGCACTTGTTTAAAAATATAAACAAAAGGCAAGTAGGCCACACCTAAAGCTGGGTAGTATTGCTAGTGTAAAACTGTCAGCACAATAATCATTGAATTTTTTAAATTTTTTTGGTAGTCGGACAAAACAAAATGAGTAGGTATTTAAAATAGGTTGCCAACATACCTTCCATATATGAGTACTCAAAACAATGTACACTTCAAACAGTTTACAAATATGTTTTGCTTAAATGACTAACACAAAATTAACATACTGCATCCTGAATCAATTAAACGCAAGTTTTATGCAACAGCCTCAGCTAGGAAGGTCCCATAAAGGCAAAGTGCTTCACCCCGGTGTAGACAAGCTATAAATTACTACAGCTTAAATGCACTTCTAAATATATTAAAGTACAAATAATAATGTGGTATAATTAACTTTACTTCATAAAATTCCTGCTGCACAATACACAGTCTATAGATTCTTGCCTACGAAATTGAGACATGGTGGAAATTTTAAACGCATAAAGAAATTATACTCTCAATCGATCANTAAGTAGGATACATTATTGTAAAATTATTTTTTACAATAAGTATTGATAAATGAAGAACACCAGTGTCCTTGTTTTAAAACCTTTCCTTTGAGCAATTAGTTTTTCTACCGCTTCCATTAAATCAATCACTCTAAAGTGGTTATTGAACGATTTTCAAAAAAATTGATTACTCGAGACGGATACAAAATTTATAACATTATGAAAAAAAAGACATTTCAAATATGTTAATTTAAAGCGGAGATGTAATCAATTAAAAACTCGGGGACTTTTTTGTGGGACACCCGGTATAATGCAGACGCTCCTCAACAAACAAACATCGGCATCTACGGATGCTTTATTTCCAATTGAAGCATGATACATATCACCTTTTACATTGGTTTTTCAAATGCCTTATAACTAACACCAGGACGCCATGACGCTTTCCCCCGGTCGATGACCGGTACCCATTTCAGACACCTGGGTAAAGTGGGGTATTGTGCTTAGAATTTTTCTCCTATACCCAACAGAGAAAATCGCCAGCAGCGCCGAGACTCGAACCCGGGTCTCCCCGCACGGAGTCAGGTCCGCTACACACACGGCTATGCTATTGTATCTATGGGAACTCGCGCTCCTAGGGAGGAAAATGTGAGGGCCCGAGCTCAGAGTTAGGTAGGCCTTCTGTTTGTTGATATAAAATATTTTTGTGATGTTAGGGACCACCTATTTTCGGTTCACTGCTATCCTGTTTTTTAACACCTACTTTCTTTTTCAACTCTGATCTTGTTTCATGAACTTTTTTTTTCAACTTACTGTTTTATACCATTTCTGCACAGATTACGCGTTCCCTTAAGACGTTGATTGATTAAAACGTTTGTGCGATTGCAACGGTTGGTTCGGTTAGGTTGTGAGTAGCAGAATTTAGAAGCCGACTGTACTGCTCAAATCCATTCTTGTCCTTTATAAAAATGTGAGAAATATAAGTGTACGATAATTTTAACCTGGTATGCTAAAATCAATTTTAAAAAAGGTAGTGAAATCATGGAAATACAATTAATTTACGCCTATATGCAAATGAGCAATTTACTTAGTGGTACACATATGTCCCAAAACGTAGTCCACATGTTGCCTCCATACTAAATAATGCCTTCCTTTTCCTCTCTTTAGATCGCATTTGTTGCGGATAGGGAGGCTTAAATTAACCAATAATCTAATCTATAATGTAAACGAGCGTTGAAAGGAACTTTGTGATATGCAAATTTCATTCCCATCCTTATGTTTATGTAGTTGATATTTGTTTGTTACATGCAGCATATTAGACGGATTGTGATTCTATGTTTTATTCCTATATTATTTTGGTGTGCGAATGTTTAATTTTTGTAATAAAAGTTAAAGAAAGAGTGCGATTCCATGTCCTTTCTAATGTATTGTTTAATGTACCTGAGCTCCCGGTTGCACGTGCATCGATCTCATTGGGATGTACAATATTGTACTGAGCTTATTGGGTCAATACATTCACAATGCATTAAGTGTGAATGTATTGTAAGATCCAAAGATTCCAGTGTAATATTGTGCACCCCGTGAGGCGAGGCACGTGCAACCGGGAGCGATTTTTTAACCTATAATCCATGGACGGCCAGCCGCGATTCGAATCTGGTTCTGAGGCGGTACACGGCCGGTAAGTGAGGCGGGTCACGGGTGATTCGCGGGCGATTTTGTATCCGATAATGTAGATATTTAACCTCTAAACCGCGCGTATTCCAACCAAAAAACAACCGAATTGCCAACGCCGTACCACCGGCGATACGGCCTTAATTTTCAATTTTTTTTTTTTTTTAAAACAATACATCATGAGGATTTGAAACACGTCAATTGTCATCATCAGTATGAAAGTAGCGAAGGTAAGCACTGTAGTGCAAAGTTGAAAAGTGTAAAATGTAGAGGCCTCTCGGTAGGAAAGACTCATTTTCGTAGATTCAAATGAGAAAAATTTGCAAACTGTGATTTGAAGTGATTCCATTAACGTGAAACTTGATGCACGCATTTATAAGAGATTTTCCTTCGAAAGCGAACCTGAGAAGCAGGCAGAAATTAAATCGAAATTTGCAGAGGTAGTCTTTGAAATAAAAAAATGAGGGTGTCATGAGAGTCTTATAATATCAAAGTTTGAGAATACTTCCATATCAGTGTCAATGATGTCCGAGTATGTACAGGATCTTTCCGATAAATTCTTACAATTTCCCTTTCTATGCTTTAATCCTGATAACTCAGGGAAAAGCTGAAAAAAATTGTAAATTTTACAGCCTACTTGAAAGACCTGGAAAACATAAATTTCATTCGATATGATCACCTTGTGATGACGGCTTTTATACGCTTTCGATCGCTGAACTCGGTGTGGATAACTTCTGCCATTTCCAAAGACTCCGAGTTTTTTTCATATCATTTGCATGGGCTGTGACACTGTTGTGGGGCTTGGCGCAAGTGTTAGCCTCAATTTGAGACTAAAAAATGTAATCCAATGGGTTCAGGACAGGCGAATTGGAATGCCAAAAGCCTGTGGTGTTCTCCCTCAGGCTGCTTTACGCTTCGGGCAGACTTTAGAATACCTTAGCCCGAAGCGAGTGCCTGAGGTACAAACGAACCCGGCAGGATAAGGAAAACACAACTGGAATAAAAGCCGTAGTATTGTGAGTATCGCCGACAGTGATGGCACACAAAGGAATATTTACAGTGAGGTAGTACAGCACTCAGGAACGCCTTAGAAGACCGACGGTTGTCGGCGAGTCGCAGCGTGAGTGGCGGTCTAGGGTAGACCGATGGAGCTGTTGCTGGCTGAGGGTCTCTGACTCGGTAGTACACGAGACGCTAGGTGGTAGCTGACTTCGGCCGAAGACGTAGTGTGGCGGCACGGTTGACAGTCGAGGCGGTGCGGCTGTGGGAGCGATGAGACTAGTATTGAATACCAAGACGGCTGTTAGTCAACTCAACTGAGCGTGTCGATGTGTGTGTCGATGCTTATAGAAAAGACGGAAGGAGAGTTTGACACAGAGTGTGCCCAGAAGAGAAGAGGTGAAACGGAAAAAGGGATAGATAGGAAATTGTTATAGATGCGCTTTGCGCATATNCCACATCAACGAAGCCTTCAATCAATCTATCCCAACTATCACACACAGAACCACCCCAGGCATCAAATCCACTCATGCTACACTCGTCCTGCAAGCGAGACAAACACATATACGACTACCTCCAGCGACACGGCCACTCACCACAACTATACAGAGAACTCCTCAGCCTCAGACAACAGATAAGAACCGCCTACAAACGCATTTACGCGGCGACATGGAATAACACTATCGCTAACATAAAAAAGATGGACAACCCCAAACAATTCTGGTCCTCCATCAAACGTATGTCAGGAAACAACAAAAAACAAAGCACCCCCTACATCAAAGAAAACGGCATCTACCATCACTCACCGCAATCCAAAGAGCCTTTATTCCGACTACACTGGTCAAACATTTACTCAGGTATTGACGACCCCAACAATAATTTCGACGCTGAATACATACGCACCATAGAAACACAAATGAACGACATCGCTCCCCAAAATGAACCACACGAGACAGGAGATACTTCCCGCCTACACAACTTTCACTTCCCAGCCATCACAATTGACGAACTCAAGAACGCTCTCCGAACGTTCTCTCAAAAAGCTCCAAGACCAACTAAAATAACCACTCACCACCTTAAACACTTACCGCAAAATATGCTCCAGTACCTTCTGTACATATTTAACAACGCCCTCTCAGCGGGTTACTTCCCAAACAAACTAAAACACGCAATAATGATCTTTTTACCGAAGCCCTCCACTTCCCAACACGAGGTGCAAAATTACCGCCCCATCTCCCTACTTGACACCCACGCTAAGCTCCTCGACAAGATATTAACCTACAGACTAACAGACCACCTAACCATAAACAACATCTACAACAGCCGTCAACACGGATTTCGCCATGGAAGAGGGACACAAACCGCACTTGCCACGTTACACGAGACGCTTCACATCAAACTAACACAGAGAAACAAAACAGACATCATTCTACGAGACGTAAGCAAAGCCTTCGACAAAGTTTGGCACACAGGGCTCAAATTCAAACTGGCACAGCTACAAATTCACCCCCTATTCACAAAAATCTTGTACAGCTTCATCACCAACCGCACCGCAGCCTTACGAATCGCAAACCACACAGGCCCACCCTTTACCATCAAGTCAGGAGTCCCTCAAGGAGCAGTCCTCTCCCCAACGCTGTACAATTACTTCACACACGATCTTCCCCCACCAATACACAACACCGACTACATAGCTTTTGCAGACGACATTACACAAATTGTATCCGCTCACCACTCATACAACATGGCAGCCATACTGACGACACGAGCCATTGCCCAAATCAACAACTACGAACGAAAATGGAAAATCACAACCAACACAAATTCAAAATAATTGCCATCAGCCGCCGCAAACACCCAACAGTGCACATCAACAACACCCCACACCCTTACACCAACTCGGGCAAAGTTTTAGGACTCACAATCAGCACAACCGGATATGCATCACAGACCAGACAACGAGTAGCAATAGCACATCAAAATCTCTCACGTCTTTACAGATTCAAACACCTAAATCCAGCANACTGCACTCTGTACACACAATACACTGCACTGAGTACACACAATACACTGCATTCAGTACACACAATACTGAATGTCCAAGTAACACAATGTTGAACAGAAAGCTTACAGGTCATGAATCATGTAATGTAATTCTACTTCAAAAGAAATTAATGAGGAACATGATGGTAAAAAAGCGCTCAAAAGTACAGAAGCGTTGTTGTTGCAAAATGTTATCATCATTTTTGAATTTGTTTAGGCGGAACACATTTTATATTCATGGAAGAGTTATCAGTTTTAACGATTTTAATTTGGTTTCACTTGTTTGTTTTGTGTTTCCAAGTAGCATTTTTTGGTTAATTCCTTCTATTAAATCTGATCCGTCTAAAATATATAGAATCAATAAATCAAGATTTATTTTAAATATGAAAATCAGTGCCTCCAATGTCATTCTTTAATCTCCAACTTTCACACAGAAAAAAATTGAATTTCTATAAAGCTAAGGAGCAAAATGGTAATGAAAAAGGAATAAGAGAATCACAGATTTCGAAATGGGAGAGAAGAACGCGGTAAAAACTAAATCGCAAACAATGAGCGAGTAGACTGACAAGAACCCACGTAGCAGTGAAATTTAAATCCACGTGATGCCGAACATCTTTCTGACTGGGTCAGACGAACGCGAGCTTACGAACACGTCTGACTACGCTGCGTATTCACAGTCGATAGTGATTGTGAATACGAATTACAACATCGCAAACATCTAATGTAGGTGAAAAATCTAGCAGGTGGGCTCCCAGATACTTATATGCAGAAGAAAATGCATTACTTAGGGTTCTCGATATCGACTATAAGCAATAGATGTTTGTGAGAAGGCTAGAACGTAGTAAATTGGTAAGTTAACTTATCCAGCAAATTGAGGAATGATGCCGTTTGACGTCGAAATTGGCGATGTACCAAAGCGAACGGTGACAGAGTCAAATGATCCCCTGCCAGTATTCTGGGCGATCCTTATTTCCTTCACTAGGACATTGGCGCCTAAGTCCAATTGCAGGTTATTGTTCGCTCTTATATTGGCATCAAAACGCCTGGCTTCGTAGCTTGCACTATCACAATAGTGACCATCTATGGCTAATCCTTTTTTCTAAATTCATTGTAGGGAGAAGTAGAGGTGGTCGCCATCGTGTCTCTGACGAAATTGTACGGGGTGGCCCACGACGAGTAGCAGACGTCGTAAGTGACGGTCTCGCTTCCGGTGTTTCCTGGAACGCCAGTCGACCAATCGCTGGAGAAAACCGTAGACGTGATACACAGTTTATCGCCTGCAGGAATAATGACCAGTTCATGAATATCGCTAATTTTTATTGTTTTTATAATTGGCTGCTTCCATTTGCCTCCAAGGAACGGGAGGTACGTTTATTGGAGGTTAAATGCTGTTGTATAAAAAGAAAGTTTATTTCCATAAAGTCAAACTATGAAATGTAGGACATTGGTTTTTAAATACCTTAAAATTAACATCCTAACTTGATACTCACACATGGGTATCTTAATATTTGTGTTACATGTTGAAACCAAATTGATTGAGAGGAATGCACAAAAAAATGAGTTCCCTTCGTTTCGTTAGTCTGTTTATGACCATGCATGTAAATATAAGTAACTAAGAAAACACAATCCTAGTGACAAATAGTTTAAAATAATTTCGTTAGTGCGCACTTATATTGAAATATGAGCAACCGAACACATGAGCTAGTGAAATAAGGGTTAAAAGGAAAATGGGCAGATTTAAATTATTTTGCGTCTAAGACTAGGAGGTCGACATTCGGGACTCGGGGCAATTTTTCAATCTTACGTATCACCTAGTATGCCGAAGTAATGAGCTCGGAGAGAATAAAATATTTTACCATGTTCCAAATATGTCATATTTACTACCTTCGCTGATAATACTGGCACGAAAGAATTCACCAGAGTCAAAGACATGAGAAGGATTGTTGTGCAATGCTAACCTTCACATTTTCAACCTAGCTGGAACAGTACTAAAAGTTAACTAACTTAAATCGTGTTGTCATAATCTACTCACGAGCGTAAGAAACAAAAAAATGGAGGAGAGGAATTAGAGATTATAACAATGTTCTATAAAGTTATTACATAGGATGAATTCCGTCGCATTTGATAATGTTTTAAAATGAGTGACAGATGCATTCAAATATCATAACATTAAGTTCCTTAACTGATATTCACACATGCGTATCGTAATACCCATGTTGATTGCCGAAACAAATGATTGGGAGAAAGGTACGAAAACATGCATTGCGTTGTTCTGATTTTGGCAATGCATTTAAATACTGGTGACTACGGAAACATAATCCATGCGTTGCATGGTAGAAAACATTCACGTTAGTGCACACTCATATTGAAATTTGAGCATACGATCATAGGAACTAGTAATGTGAGGGATTAATGTTAAATGTAAAATGGGAAGATTTAAATTATTTTGCGTTTAAGACTATGAAGTCGACATTCGAGGCAATTTTTCATTGTTACTTATCAACTAGTATGCCAGAAAATGGGCTCACAGAAGTTATTTCACTGATGTAATATTCAAGGAAAAATAACATTCAAGTTTTCAAAAATACATTCAAACTTTGATTGGCAGCAAAACCGACAAGGTATTGATTTTCATGAAGTTGTGAGAATTTCTCTCACAACCTCTCCAGGGTTACCCGAGAGGCACTTTAACTCTTTAACTCCAACACTATAGTTGCTCCAGCAGCGCAGCCCGGCAGCAAGGTCGGAGATCGCAGGGCTGAGACAGATAGATTCTTATTGAACCAGATTCTTTTGAACCAGATTCTCACTGAACTAAATTCTTGCTAGACTTGCTGCTGCGATGGTCAGCGTTGAACGGCTTCATGATGTTTTTTATCAATCAACCATTGAGCGTATTGGCTAAACGTACACCTTCATTGATTTAACGTGGTTTTGCGGCGTCACCGGAGCGATCTTGGGCCCAGCTCTACGGGTCACCGCCGTCTTGTCTGTTAATTAACTTGGCATCTGTCCCCTTATTACTTTATTACTGTGTGTCGGTGTGAGTGCTTGAATCTTTCTATTACCGGCTTTCGCCTAAATTATTACTTACAATTACTTAAAAGGTTGCCTTGGGGGTTAACTTAACTTACAACTTGCATTACTTATTTAAATCACGGATGAGAGCTCTAACTGTTACAGGGGGTTCGATAACTCCCCTATTTGAGCACCATCATTTGAGCTCCATCTTGTTATTATTAACAAACCTGATCATCATTATTCTTCTTGTCAACCTTCTTACGTGTAACCCTACCATCTTCTCGCAGTGTATTCAAGAGAAACTGCTTGACGAGTGGTCCGGTGCTGCTTTCGTCGGTGCCCATTTACCCCTTGTAGCTGCCTTGATTAGGTAATTTGTCTCTCAACTCTTTGCAAATTTCTATTTCAATTTTGTAAAAACAGCACTTCTATAATTTGGCTTTGCCTTCATTTATTGTTTTTTTTTAGCAGACGAGTCGATGCACCTGGGAGTGCCTCGACGGTTGCCGTGCTCCTGGAACGTTCCACAGTCGGCACGCGCTTGTCTCTGCTACGTGGGTGGGCCGCTTTCCAGACCGCATCTGAGATGTGGTGTTGCGCCGGGTCGCTGGGGGGTTTATCCGGGGACGTACCGCACCTCCGCTGAGCCGAATGATCGACAACCGGTTTGAATTGAAAGTTTATACTCATAAACTTCATACTATTGAAAGAATCTTACTTTCTAATAGTTTTTAATACTAACTTTGTTGCCTGTCTCTTAAGACGAGCAGGCTATAAACCTTTTAATCGATCTCCTAAACTTGGAAGGGTGCGGGAGTCGTGAATAAACTAATTTGCTTGTTTTTTTTTTTATTTAATCTTAGTTAGATTGCGCAGACGGTAATGTTCTACTAAGTTTTGCTGTTTAATGATGACCACTAAAATTTGAGAGAGATCCATGTAGAAATGACAGACTTTTTTTTGAACCGTTACTGTCTCCTTATTAATGATGACCCCTACACTGCCTTTTGTAATCTCGTAGCTATCTTTATACGAATTGGTTTATTCTTGATTCGCAGTATTAAACTTTGTTACAAAATTGAGAAAATCATAATTTTAGTTGTTATGTACATTGACAACCATGCCTTCATTGTAGCAGAAAAACATGCAAGTGCTGAACTGGATACACTTGCCTGCACACTCTCCCAGAGTCGATCAGAGCGCTCGAGTCATAGACGCTGATGTATGTCATCAGTATACCGATTGAAAAAGGTGCGCAACTGCATCTATGAAAAATGGATTTCAAATGAAATGACTGCTTCGATGATATTGCAAATTTTGTACGTGATATTTTCATGATGAATTAAGCAAGCTTACCTTGATTTCAAAAATTTCTGTTTTCTGAAGCTATGTCTCTGAAACTTTGTACACGTATAGAAAACTTGAATCTAACACTTTTTTACTCATGATTTTTTCCATTTGAAGCTTAAGAAACGAGTTATTTAAAGAAAACGATTTTTTTTTCAAAATGTATCCCTTTCCTCAATTTTGTTGCTAGAGTGGTGCAGTTTTGCATTCGATTTAATGTTCTAAAATACAACTGACTTGGAATTTTGATTGGGCTTTTGTTTTTGCGTTATCCACTTTTTTCAAAACCATTTTCTTATTTTTTTCAAAAATTGTTGCACATTTCAAAAACAAAAACAAAATTAAAAAATGTAAGTCGACAGTTTTTTAAAAATTAAATTTAAATTTAATGCAAGAAACTGCATTACTCTAGCTATAAAATTGAGGGAAGAATTACAAAAACAAGAGTGTGTTTTCAACAGGCGGCGCAGGCGCGTAGCACAACATTTCGACATCTTCCTCTTGAGACGATCGTAACCCAACCAATGCTACATAGCACTGTCGCAGTCAGATACATCTCTCAGCTGCTGCAAGTTTAAGCCATCGTGGCTGCAGCAAAGCATGACTTTCCTTGCAGGCGTTAGCTTCCTGATGTAAAAAAGCCTGAGATTGGGTTACAGGCGCGAGCTCGTCCCTCCCCCTTTGAGGCAGGTGGGAAGGGGTGGATTTTCCAGTTGATTTACGCTTCTATCGAAGTAATCAATTATGCTTGCCATGTTTCTCAATACTTTAGTAAAATAAACGAAATTTGAATATTTTCGCCATGGTTTCCGATAGTATGCTTTTTCAAAGGCTGAACTCTCTTGTGTGAATATTGTGAGTATTGCGGAGGAAATTGTAGGCCGTTACTAAGGCCCCGACGCTGTCGGCCCTCATCTTCACGTTCAAGTTCAAAACGTGTTCAGCGCACGGGTCTCTTCGGTCAGAGTGAATCCAAAAATCATTTCGAAGTTAAATATCAGGCGTGCTCACCCTCATCAGATATATCAGGACTGATGCATCCGATCTTAACAAGTGCTTCCGGGGTTTCAAAGCTACGTAGTTTTGGTTTTGACAGATATTCTAAAAGTATGTCAAGGCTCCTATAGAATGTAATTAATTTATGATGGCTGCTAACTAGTAAAGACATGTGCACAGTTTTAGAGACTATTTGAAATAACTTTTACTTGCATCTCACTTGAAGCTCGTTTTTCCTTGTTTACAGTCATTTTATAAGCTGCATGTGGGCAGGCGACAGAAATTTGCCTTTTTATACGAAAAATAGCTTTGGTTGATGAAACTTAATTCAATTGAAGTGTTGCCTTAATTTTCGTAGCCCAAATTTTGATGTAATTTTGGCAGGCACCCTTCCCAACAGCTTGCATATTTTATCGAAGTCAATACACTCACACAGCAAAAGTTTAAGAAGTTAATATCAATGTAAAAGAATATTCTGCGTAGAAATGACTATTTCCATGTAAATGTTTACTTTTTAAGCTTTGATCAGAATCTACGTACAAAGTTTTGTGGTTTTGATAGCAAAGAAAGTCTTGTGCTTTTCAGATGCAGTGGAAGCCTGGTAGCAGTCTTGCGTATAATGAAGACTATTCCGTGTAGATGCATATATATAAGCATGAATTGGTAGGGTAACACTACGAATTTGATACAAGACCTTTCATTTATTTTTCCAGCATGTTTTGACCCTTAGTTGATAGCCTGTAGTCGTTGTGTGTGTTTTTTGGTTGTAATCCACGTGGCAATTTGCTACAGATCTTACTCACGTTTATTGACATCTTTGAAAATACGATATGAAGAACATTCTACATACTGTATTTATCTTGATCAGGAATTTAAAAACGAGGAACACTGCTCGTAGGTTAAGTATTATTTAATAGTACACAGAATAATATTTAATATTTCATATATAATATTATTTGTTTAATATTACACAATAATGCTTAACCTACGAGCAGTGTTCATCTGTGGTGTTCTCCCTCTTGCTGCTTTACGCTCCGGGCAGACTTAGAACACCTTAGACTATGAACACCTTAGCCCGAAGCAAGTGCCTGTGGTACAAACGAACCCGGCAGGGTTAGGAAAACACAACTGGAATAAAAGCCGTAGTATTGTAGGTATCGCCGACAGTGGTGGCACACAAAGGAATATTTACAGTGAGGTAGTACCGCACCCAGAGACACCTTAGAGGGCCGACGGTTGTCGGAGAGTCGCAAGGTGAGTGGCGGTCAAGAGTAGACCGGTGTTGCTGGCCGAGGGTCTCTGACTTAGTAGTACAAGACGCTAGGTGGTAGCTGACTTGGGTCGAGGACGTAGTGTGGCGGCCGGTTGACAGTCGAGGCGGTGGGGTGCGGCTGTCGGAGCGATGAGACTTGTATCGAACATTAAGGCGGCTGTGAGTCAACTCTTCCGAACGTGTGTGTGTGTCGATGCTTATAGAAAAGACGGAAGGAGAGTTTGACACAGAGTGTGCCGAGAAGAGAAG
>JACJUY010000584.1:205594-215605 GCA_014220935.1 Platorchestia sp. MABIK | reverse complement strand
CTAGAAGGTTCCTGGTAGAAGAGTTTGCATACTTTTCATCTGTAGATAACTCACGATGGAATATCTCTTTAAATATGATGATAGACGCAGTTCTTCTTGGAGATTCGAAGTGATTACGAGGGCCAGTCGTAACATTCAAGGTAATCCATAGCACAAAAATTTTCTGGACGCTGGATATGACGAAATTATATCACAACAAAAGTTAATAGTTATGAAATTTTTAGGCTCATTGGACGGTTTTGTTGAAATGTGTGCTTCTCTTAAGTTGATGTTCATCATCAACCTAATGTACTGTAATCAACCTAATGTAATCAACCAAAATGTATGAGTTGAGTTCATACGTTTTCAAGAATAGTAATTTTGCTATAGCTATGCGAGTATTACTGCACTCACCTACACTCTGCAGTAGCGATCAGTTTTTTGTGGAATGTTCGTAGGATTCGCGGCTTTTCGTCTGTTTATCGCCTGCATTCGAGAAGTCTTTTTTTTTTCATGGGCAAACTGCTCTATGCCGACCAACATCAATGAAATGCATGGGTCATGCAGACCAAATGAATGAATGAGCCGCAAGGTGTTATCAGTTAGGTCACACGGCCATTTCTGAGAAATATGAGCATAATATGCGCCCGAGGTACTGATGCTCTGAAAGCGACTAGTGTTGCCATGGTGGCCCTGTGTGGAGCTGCGAGAGCTCTCCCCTCACCCTAGGCAGATAGGGCTGGCCGCGGCGTCTCTATCGATGCGTCGTCACCATGGCAACAGGCTGTCTGGGCCTGCACCGCCCGCCGCCGCTGCTGGGCTCCGCTTTCCCTCGCATGCCTTGCTGCTGCTCCTCTGCAGCGCGGGCCAACCGTCCCTCGCTGGACCTATGTTTTTTTGTGTTCCATTTCATTAACGTCTTCTTTGTAGGTACTGTGTTCAACTCTGTCACCGTAACTTTATGGTTCACAGCTCATACTTTTTTTTCAGGACGCTTAGTCTTTGCTGATCGTCTGTAAACCTAGAATAGCGTCTTAATTTACGTATTTTGTACTTTGCGAGTAGGGTGCAGTTTGTGGCCCCACACATACCATGTGCGTAAAATTTACAGGCTCGGTTGTTTGCTGTACCTTTCAGGTGTCATTTTACTGTGCCGTTTACCTTGTTCTCAAACACGCGTGTCAGTAGCAATGATAAAAGCGATAATTTGAGTATGTACAGCTTCTTTCAAGGAGGCACTGAACTAATTACCAGCTCTTGTATGACAGAGTACGTGGGTTTTACGTGAAGTTTGTTTCTAATTTCCATCATTCGAAAATCTGCTCAAACATGGTGCTCTCAGGGGAAAAGTTTCCTTTGTTTTTGTTTAGTTGGACGAAATATAAATAATCTAGGAAAAATTCTGTACTTTGACACACACACACACACACACATTACGCCTAAACCAACATTTCTCGGCTCGTCCTTTTGTCTCGTATTTTTTTTAGGTAACATCAGATAGTTGTGCTTTTTGCTGTTGTAAAACCATACTTGGTGTAGAATTTGAACCTAGAGCCCATTTCATTGACTTTCCCAATGCAGAATCTGTTTCTTCTGAAATTTTAGCGAAGTGAGAACTATAAACGCTTGTTCATGAAACATTCCAATAACTGGTTTTTCTATGCTGAATATTGCACACTACTTTTATTAGTAGAAAGGTATACAAATGCTGCTAGTAGCTGGAAATTTTAAATTTGGGAAAATAGTTAACAGGAGTTAAGGTCAGTATTTTTTACGTGTTGAAACTACATGTACTGCTTATTGCCTCACATCACTGTTACTGTAGCTATGGGTTCCACCATAAATTTACTTGACGCAAATTTAAATATGTATCCTGTCTCATGTAGACTTCAACGTCGCCTCGTAAACTCGGTGATATTTGAGTTAGTGTTTACTGCGTTCCGTCAGAACACTCGAGTTGCCTTGAAGTGGCGCTCAGGGAAGATCTCTCCCCTCACGGTGCACTCAAAACATGTCTCTATAAAGGAACTTCATAATTGTTTTTTTTTTTGTGTAACAAGGCCAGATTATCAAACAATTTACACCATCGCAGGAACGCAGCTCGTAGCATAAATTCCAAGTCAACTTGAGAAACTTTACTGTGAGCTATACAGCTTCAAAGACGAATTGTACGAACATCCGGCCCCCAGCGCTATAGTGAATGCCACCACCGATTCGATTTAATCCCCCCCTCGGTTGGAGACCATATTTTTTCGGTTTTCTGCTGCCGTATTTTTCAGTACCTTAAATGGTGTCTTCATCCTTCCTCTCTTTGAACATCTTTGTTGTGCTAAGGGAGGTTAAAACTAACTTCTAATCAATCACTGGCAATGGCTGATGGTTAATCGTGAGCAGCATTTGGATGGCATGAGGCGTGATTATTTTGACGGCGTTATAATCGGTACTGATCGTGCAAAATCGTAACTAACATCAATTTTACGTTATTATAATTTTGCTCTTTTTAGAAGTTACTGTCGTCATTTTTTTTAGCGCCAAGTAATTTGGCTGTATTGGAGAGTAAAGAATTAAGATGAGATTATCGAGATATTCACTGCTTGCTTTGGTGTCGCGTAGGAACATAAGGCGATGCTGCAAGCCCTGGTGTCTGTTGCAGGCACTCAAAAATACCGATATGAATATGGACGAAAATTGTCGAATAAGTGTAGTATTCCAGTTGATCCGTATCTTCTTAAATGAGAGTGAAAATTGGTTGAGCTCGACCCGTCTGTGTAAGCAAACATATGCGAGGGTTTTTAAATTTGCTTAAGGGTTTTTCTGTAATGCGAGGGTTTTTAAATCATTCTATGCCTTTATTTTCATGCTTCAAAACTGGCCTATCACAAGAGGCACAACTTGGGAGTCGTGAGAGCGACCGCTGTACTGTAGTACAGTTGTACTCATATAAATATGGCTGCATGTGACCGACACCTGCAGCGCATTACGCTTACTGCTGTGTGTAGAGAACTTCTGCTGCGCAGTGAGCCTGCAGTTGTACGTACGCTACTGCCGCATGCAGTTGTACATACCCAACAGCCGTAGCCGAACATGCAGCTGCACATACGCAACAGCCGCAGCTCACATGCAGCTGCACACACGCAACAGCCGCAGCTCACATGCAGCTGCACATACGCAACAGCCGCAGCTCACATGCAGCTGCACATACGCAACAGCCGCAGCCCGAGCCTGGCACACACACTGTGGTGGGAAGGGGGCTATTTTCTGCACTGCCACCCTGCCTGATATAGCCGCCTCTCTGCGGCCCTGTGCTGCTGCTGCTGCTGCTGCTGCTGCTGCTGCTCTTACTGCTGGCGCTGCTCTTACTGTTGGTACTGCTTTTACTTATCTTACTATTACTAATGGGGCTACTTTTACTGATGTTATTGTTACCAATGGGGCTGCTCCTACCATTGATGCTGTATTTACTGATGTTACTGTTGCTAATAGGGGCCGTTTGTACTGTTGCTCTTTTTTACCGGTGTTGCTGCTGCTAATGGTGTTGCTCAAATTGTTGGAGCTGCTTTTAATTATGTTACTGCTACTATTGGTGCTAATGTTGTTGTTCCCATTGTTGCGGTTACGCTCACTGTTGTCGGTGCTGGTGATGTCGAAGTCTCGTTTTCTTCGGGTGTGCAATGTTCTAAAATTTGAGATGTTAGAAATGTAGTTCAAGTCACTTGTGTCTTTCTGGGTACGGTCAAAAAATGGAAGGTTTCCTCGCTGCAGGTGTTAAGTGACGACATACGTTGTACGCATTTTCTTTTGCTTTCCATGAAATAAAGCGTTCGGCTAACGATTGGTAGAGCTCTTGTGCTCCAGGCGGTGGGAGATGAAATGCGTTGCCAGTAGTACACTACTAGTGTTACTTAATGAACGAGCCTTCTCCTGCGGTGTTCTCTACTCACCGCGAGGTAAGGACTTTTTTTCAGGGGGCTAGGGAGGGCTTGGCTTTCATATTGGGAAAGCCTTATCGTTCTCCTGTCTACTTTTTTGTAGACAAAAGAGAGAGGTCGGTTTTGGTGCGACTGATCTCTTGAATGGGTGTGAGCGGTGTACCTCTTTTTGATGCTTTCTGTCTCAACAGTTTATAATCGAAGTCTGGTGTGACACTTTCACGTAATCATTTATTCGAGGAAATTGATCATTTTTTCAAATAAATTTTGCGGAAAGTCTCGTGGTATTCCAATGGACTAAACTAATTTTAGTGCCACTTGATTTAGTGCCGACAGGGAGGTGTGAGGTTCCTAGCTAAGCATTAGGAAGGCCCAACCAAAGGAAGGTTGAAATAAATAAGGTTCTCTGTTTTGTTACAGAGCTCCTGCTTTTCAGTTCACTTCTGTCCTGTTCTTCAGCACATATTGCTTCATTGTTCAATTTGTATCTTTTTCCGTTCAATCGTACTGTTCCTACGCACAGGGTGTGGGAACACACTTGTGCATAGATTCCTCATTTCCTCAATTGCACAATAAATGATACCTCCTCTTGTAAAATACATTGTTGTGCTTTTGGAGGCACTAACTAAATTATTTAAGACGTGTTTCCTGATAACATTTCGGTTCATTTTGTCTTTTCACCCATTGATGTCATTTTTTGAAGACAGGATTTATTTTCTAAGAGAGTTCGCATGATTTGTTTGTTGGTTTGTTCCTGTGGGATTAGAATTAGCTCAGCTTTTGAGTGAACCACTATTTCTGTGGATTTTTTGGGTGATTACGTGTGGCTGATTGAATAATTGTTCCATATTTTCGGTTTTTGTAACCTTTGTTTTAATTTCATTTACTAGTCTTGTGGCTCGAAGCTCGGCGTTCTTCACGGTAGTTATTACAGTATAGGTGAACGTTGTGTAACATGTCGATAATGGAAGAGTATGTTATGCGAGCGAGTGCTAAATACGCTCATCATTGCAGTGCTGTTGACATGGTTTGTTAAACTAAATGCATAGATAACCCAGTGCCCGTGATAGTGAGTTCCGTACTTGATTCAAATGAATGATGTATCAAGGTGTACTTATCTCAATTTCGTGCCTCCCTCCTTCCGCTCTTGGAGGCAAATCTTAATGCGGTTCAGGAGGCTCAAACCCTTCAGGGGGATACAACTGTTGTATCTATGGGAATTAGCGCTCCCAGGGGGACTATGTGAGGGCCCGAGCTAAGGGTTAGGTAGGCTTCCTTTTTGTTGGAATAGAATAGGTTTTTGTTCTGTTACGGACCATCTTTTTTCGGTTCACTGCTGTCCTGTTTTTTCAACACCTACTACTTTCTTCTTGAACTTTGATCTTGTTTCATAAACTTCTTTCTCATCTTACTGTTTCTATGCCCTTTCTGCGTAGATTCCACGTTCCCTAAACTCCATACTAAATGGTGCCTCCCTCCTTCCTCTCTTTGGATCGCCTTTGTAGCGGATAGGGAGGCTTAAACTATTAATCTAATCTAATCAGGAGGCTCAAACTATTGAACATTTAATTATCGTTTATTCAGTTGCAAATGCATACGGGTTGCTTCTCTCGAAATACTGCGCAAAAGTTAAGCATAGGCATGTGATAGGCAATTGGTTCAGGCGAATTTGGTTTGTCTTTCCTATACTATAGAGACTGGCGTCCGCGGAGGAGATACTGTTGGGTTACCTCTGCTATAGATAGGCCTCGCGGCTCCTACCTTTGTTCTCATATTTTGTTCGCTTTCTCATCTTTGTCTTTTCCTCTTCCCTAGAACTTGGTGTTACTCTGCGCCAGGCATCCTCTGTGGGAACATACTTTGTGTTTTGATTCCGCGTTTTTCTTAGTCTATTCTAAGTAGCTCCTTCTATGAATGTACCTGTGCAATGGTAGCAGTCTCTAACTAACTACTGCACCATACTACAGAGCACAAATTTTAAATTTTCGCCCCTGACAAGTCTTCTCGTTTTTTTACATGTTTTGGTGTTAGTCTCCTAGATGTCACGTTCCTCATCAAAGAGCTCGGTACTGTACCAGGTTACGTGTGTTCAAACTATGCCGAACGAGGCGCAAATGTGTGACTTCATACAAATCTCGGCGACGTGTGGGTTGCTATATTTTAGTTTAGAACATTAGGCTGAGTTCAACCTTCATAGTGGTACTGACGTCTCGCTGGAGAGAACGCTACCTCTAAGTATCACAACGAACCCGTGGACGCGTTGTCCCTTTGCAGCGGCGGTGGTGAGGTCAGCGCTGTGTGGTGGCGGTGGCCTCCTCTCACTCTGCTTCTCTTCCTCCTCCTTAGTCCTACAGAACTGCTTTTTGTGGCCGCTTGTGCGTCCCGTGCCGCTGTTGTTGGTCGTGCTGCTGCTCCTGTTGTTAGTTGTGCTGCTGCTGCTGCTGTTACTTCTCCTGCTGTTGATCATTGTGTAATGATGCTGCTGCTGTTACTCCTGTTGATTATGTAATGATGCTGCTGCTGTGTTGTGCTGCTGATTTCACTAACATTGACGTTACAGATGTCATTGACGTTGCGATTTTTGACATTCCTGACGTAGATGTCATTCATGTTGTAGATATTTATTTGAAGATATTCAGCAGTGGCTACTGCAGTACCTGACGTAACAAGTGACGCGCATGTTTAGACTCCTGGAGTGCTCATCTCAGCACCGGTGGTGCAGGCAACCAAGCGTTGCGTAGTGTTTGGAATTTAGTCGAGGATGGCAGGTGTGATGCTTTCACTCAGGTCTACGCAACTCACAAAGAACAAAAGCTGTAGGTGAATCTATTCTTTTCCTTGCAATATTGCTGACATTTTATATTTTGGAGCAGTGTATTGCGGTAAGTGTAAAAACGCGTTGCTGAGATTGCGCGCCTGCTCTGTGTGTCAGCTGTTGTTGCGTTTGTGACGTTCATGGTGCTCGACATTCATTTCCGAATGTCTTTATTTCGTGTTATAAAATTTATTGATTTCTTCCGTATCTTCATGTTGGTTGGCAGCCATTAGTCATTTCTAAAGTGCGTCTGCGCTTGTTGCGGCCTTGTGTGACTATGGTACATTTTCCTGTGTCAGTCCAAGCATAGAACTCTTGTAAGGCTTTGGACAGGGAAATAGTGTTGACCACGATTTATGTAAATAGGAGCTGGAAGTGACGAGCTCAACACGCCCTTATTGCCACGTGTAAATGTCCCCGATGCGGACTTCAAGCGACGCATCCTTCGCTGGAGATCTTTCCGTGTTTTCGTCTTGGGTAGAATCAGAGGTGCAACTTCAGCAGTTTTTGTGGCCTAATTTTCCAATTTAGAAATTGGTCGAATAAAATCTGGTATAATGACCTTTCAGCATCTGACTACCATGCAGAGTTGCAAATTGAAAATGTTCTCATGGGCTAGTTAAGATGTTGACAAAATGGCCTGAAATAATTCTATGTTCTGTACTGAAGTAAGTTCCTGCGAATGCTTTTTACAGTTAAAGGCGCTGTTACAGGTGACATGTTCTCAGCTGATATCTTTTTATGAAATCTAAAGCTCCCTTTTCGGTTTGTGTTCTGAACTTCATATTATATCGCATTCAGAAACTCGAATCCAATTTCTTTTTTAAACTTTCTTTTACATGGACAAATTATAAACTAGGAAGTTAGTAACTGTGGGTTGTTGTAAATGTATTGAAAACTTCTTATCAAAAATTCTGAATAAGCAAACTGTTATTCCTAACGCAGAACTTGTGGATTTTCATAATGAAAAAGGATCGTGCGGTTTATATTTTTGCGTTTTTGTACTAGAAGCATTTTTACATTTATTAGAATAACTTCACTGCATGTACCAATGATTATTTGCTTGCTTCAAACCTCGATGAGAATGGGTGCAATGTCTCAGATGACTGTGACAACAGACTTCTGCAGTGTGAATATCCTTCGTATATTTGATCCTCAGGTGACCCTTGTTGGACCTAATTAGGCAGCCAGGACAATGTTCGCAGGCCAGAGCGTTTTCCGTCGTTTGGCAATTCAATGAGGTAACTTCGACCCTTCTCTTCCTATCACAGACTCGATCCAGTTATGGGCACAGGCGATATCTGGTGTAGTAACACGCAAGAGAGTAGATATAATTAAGAAAAACAGTGAACTAAGCAAGGGTAAAAAGGTTCTAATATGCTTTACGGACGAATTTCCTTCCTTAATGTTAGAATTTAAAGAAGACATTTAGACATACTTTGAGTGAGATTGCTGCTCCATTTATGTTCCGACTAATGCTGACTGCTGCTGCGACTGTCAATTTGGAAGCGCCTGTGCACGATTTTGGTTGGACATGACGATTACTAGCTTGCGTGATGCGCTGGAAACTAATCTTATTTTACGTGTAGTGTTTCTTACATGCCAGCAATTGTCATGCCCGACCCAAAATCGTGCACAACCGCTTCCATACTCACATTCGCATCCCCTGGTAGTCGGTACACAGACGAGGCACCTACTGCATTCAAAGTATCTCTTGAATATCTTATTTTAGTACTAAAACTAGTGAATGAAATTCGTTAGTAAACTCCATACCACCTTCAATTGCAAAGAACAAGACACAAAATTAGAAATGAAGTCTTTGCGTGACGTATTTAGAACTCATCAAGCATTTAACATAAGTGTCTAATTTACTAGAATGATTTTCCTTACCTGCGTTTGGGATGTGTTGCATGCACTATCGTGTGTAATTCATTTCAAATGCCGTGTTGTTCCGAGGTTATAGCTCCTGTGTCTATATCGATGCAGGAAATGTGGTAGCAACGACTTTCATTTTGTTATTAATTTAGCACCATCAATAAAATAACTTTTACACTAATTACTGAAGAGAAAATATACGTAGATGAGGAAAAGAGATGCGTGACAACATCGAAGGATGTTGGAAGGCGGCTAAAGCACATACAGTGCTTGGTTGCCATCAGGCTTCAGGACGTATCGGTATCAAAACCAACGAATGCCTTCAACAGTCGCTGTGCTCTGTTTTCCAATGCTCTCTGTGAGAGTTTTCCAATGAAAGTCGAAACTAGATGCTGATGAGTAATAAAAGCCTAATATTATAAATTGCTCTTAGGTTGTACCAGCAAAACACTCTGTTGTTATTTTATTAAAATAGCAGTTGTTGTATCGGCAAAAAGTTTCCGACATTTTTTCATATCTGGTACGCAAACTTGGATCTATTCCGTGCTAATAATAAGCGTCTTCAGTTCTTGTAGAACCTGTCTCGATCAAAGCTGTCTAGAGCATCGCTGGCCAGAAGGATAGCCTGTGGGACGGCTCGGTTTAATATTTCTTGGTGCCAAAAAAGGTGCCTCAGTTTTCGGAGCTAAATGATGGATTTGTCATCGATAAATAATATAAAAATTGTGCCTAATGTTTTAGATTTATATTCTGCCACCCATCAGAAGAAAGGCAAGATACTTAACTGGATTTTTAGTTTTGGCTCTTCTTCATGGAACTATTGCGAAAATGGCGTGCCCACACTCTTCAAATTTACGTGTAAGATGAAAGTGGTATTCCGAATTTCAGGCCTCCGGAGCTAATCGAAGCCCTTAGGGTTGAAGCATTGAGCAGTGCATGACTTGTGTCATTGGCTGTTCTACGGTTCGGTAATTTGGCATATCTCATGTGTCATAATTGCACGGCTGCAAGAGAACTAGTTCTTAATGTAGGCTTGAGCACTCTGTGATTGTGGTTCGTGTCAGGTGTATGTTATACGTTGTCACGAGGCTCCGGACATGAAGCTTCGTTTAACGCGCCGCGCTCCAAATCAATGAGGGTTTCGGTACCAATTTCTCAAGAGAAGCCAACGCATGAATTGAGTGCCTCAATTTTTCTTGCACCTGTTGTTGGTTTTGGTCAATTGCAGAGCTTGACGGAGAATTGAGTACAATTATCATATTGATTTGCTCTTAACTAAAGTGGTAGGAATGTTTGAAACAGAGCGTCATAAACTTCAGTTCACATCAATTGCTGTACGGTGTTGATTTTTACTAATTCCCCAATTGGCTCCGCCATGTGAAGTAGATGCAGAGAGGCGATTGGGCTGCGTTA
>JACJUY010000584.1:182040-203288 GCA_014220935.1 Platorchestia sp. MABIK | reverse complement strand
CTCGTTGGAAATTCTGAAGTTTTGCTCATATTTCCCGCATTAGTGAGTGAAGACTTTCGTGGAAGTGATCCGTAAATTAGGCAATTATTTAACCTCATCGTGACAGGTAAAAATACATGCTTCAGCTTCATTACCCATATGGAAACAGATAAAGGAAAAGAATAATTCATTTTGTATATATTAAAAGAATCATAGCATTTTACAACATTCGTACACTGGTGTCCCGGCAGACACGTTGGTTTATGTGTACTGGGATGATTATGTCCCAGTAGACAGTAACGAATATTAGGGTTCAAACAATGTTGAATGTATATTTCCTTTACAGTATTACAGCAATGAAGAAAAAATCTGAAGAATTTTAAAAAATCCGTTAAAGCATCTTGAAAAAAATACCATCATCAGGAGTAGCGGGTCAACTGGGCTTTATTACTCTCTGACGTTGTGCAATAGATAGCAGAAAAGTAGTTCAAATAGTTGCTGTACCTATACCTTTGTTTTGATATAATAGAGCACGTTTCTGAGACATAATTGCCCTCTGGACTTTTAAAATATCTGGTGGGACACATATGTCCCAGCTGACTCGAAAGGGTTAAGTGGTGAAATAATTGAGCGTTATAGAGCTACACTTCGTCTTGCTGCTTTTCCACGCACTTCAATATCCAGTTCTACGGCGGGCGCTTTAGTTCTGATGATGAACCAGTTTTAGAGTTGTTTGTTTTAATTTATGCACAATTTTTGTGTGACCACTCGTTATTCGTTTAAAAGTTTTGGTTTATATCTCCCTTGTTGCCGCTCGCTCACCAGGCGATATTTACAGGATCCTGAAGAACAGCGCTTAAATACATCCTTTACATCGTTTAGTGGATCATAAACGATGCTCTTGTTTAGTGAAACCGTGGATGATAAAAAGTTGCGCTCTACAACGCTGACACACGAGCTAAACACGCCGCCTGTGTGTCTGCTGTCTTGTTTCGGCTCGCCAGGTGTGTGTGTGTGTGTGCAATCTCACCGTATGTGCGTAGTCAGAACTGCGGACACACTTGGGTTTCATCCGACTGCATGCATGTCCGTACTGAACGCTGTCGTTTGAGGCGCCTCGACTTGGGCGGGCGGTATCATCTGAAGTTCTAGTCGCGAAGACTTGAGCTTGCTGTTTGGTTCTAGTGACTCCATTTTACTGTCTATCAAAATGGGGAGATTGATTTCTGAACATACAAGAGAAGATATCTCAGAACTGAAGCCTCCTGCAGCTCTAAAGGAACAGCTGCTCCTTACATCATCGCCACTGGGTTCTCGAGCGGAGGGCGGGGCTCGTTCTGCAATGCACACGGGGAGTTTTCGGCACTCGATCCACAAATCAGAAATTGCTTGTAGCTTCAGGAAATATGTGGTAGTATAAAATATATGAGTGCATTGGTAGGCTAGTAATAAGAGCTAAGCTGTTGATTACGTGTTGCTAAAAGTTTTTCTAGTTGTGTAAGCAATGTATAATCAATTATAAAATTTAATCGTTAGGAAAAGGAAGAAGGAATTTCGGTTTGTTAAATTTTGTTTTAATTTCAAATTTTGTGTTAGAATGAACGGGGCAAAATTTTTGCGTGCCTCGACAGTAGAGCAAACTTAAAATGTTCAATTTGGAAGCACTAAGAGGCAATATGCCTACTCGCACCTTAATGGATTAGAAAAGTGCACGTATTTATACTTTGATTTCTAAGTCTAGGTGAATTCACCCGTCAAGCTTTTTTTTAAAATAATTCCTTTTGAGGCAGGGGTAAGATTTTATGCGCAGCATCGTTTGAGTGCTGATCGCGCTCTCCATTTCTTGCTTTCGTTTTGCCTAACTTACATGCTGTCCAGCTGTTTAGGGTTTGTAGAGATTCGGAGGGAGAGCGACGTGCCATCGCGTACTAGTTTACCAGTTTTTTCTGCCTTACTGAATTTTGATTGGTGGAATGTAGCAGCGGTATTACTTTGAGACTCAATTACGAAGCGTCTCCAGATGC
Source organism: Platorchestia sp. MABIK (assembly GCA_014220935.1). Taxonomy (NCBI): domain Eukaryota; kingdom Metazoa; phylum Arthropoda; class Malacostraca; order Amphipoda; family Talitridae; genus Platorchestia; species Platorchestia sp. MABIK. The sequence goes on along the minus strand of JACJUY010000584.1, from coordinate 201,285 downwards.
CACCTTACTGGGACTCAGTCGCGTATGTTGCGTACGGATTGTGTGAGGTCTGGCAGATCCAGCACCGGTTCGCTTAGCTGAGCTGCTCATTAAACATTCTCGCCTTCTTGTCAGTGACCAGTGCAACTTCTGCTGTCTTTATACGCTGTGAAATGCTAAGCATCTTTGACTGAGACATGAGGGAAAATGTCTCAAGCATACAAGCAAGTGACGTTCTCTTAATTTAGCTTCACATGATTTGTATACAGACTGTTAATCAGCCGCAGAAAAGCTCGAAAACTTGAAGTCATTGAGAACTGAATGCATGCCTGTTAAGAAAGTAAAGTTTTTACAAAACTGGTTGCAGCTGGTTACTGAGGCGAAGACGTGAATATGACGTGTGAGTATGGTGCACAGAGAACGGAGGCATGTCAGCTGCAGCATGGGCTGGTGCACCCTGTAACCACAAGTGCTCACCTCCACTTCCTGTTGGCGATGCTCCTTCCTTGCTTCCGCACGCATCTCCAGCTCGCGCCTCTACCTACACTCGTCGTCTCTTGGTTCACGTCCTGCGTGTTCCCCAGCGTGGAAATGTCTTCTGTTTCTCTCTCGGCTGTGTAGGGGAACTTTCATGACACGAGACCAGAGCGCGCTTACGTATTTGGAAATGATCGCATTCGCATTATTGCGTGTTCTTGAGCTTTGCTTCAGCTCCAGCGCTGGATGGCGACTGAAGACATTATTTCTTGATGAGATGGTGTGCTTTGAATTTTGTTCGTGTGACTCTGCGTTCTAATACATTGGAAGTTTGTTTAAAAGTGGTTTGTTTTATCACGGATTATAATTTCTTTCGACATGTTGATGGTTGATGAGCAAGTTAATGCAAACGTGGTTGCATCGAAAGCATTGAGTTACAGCTGGGTTAGGTACAAGTGTGATTGTATCATATTTACACTGCAATTTCAACCACTTCGCGAGCGTTAGCGTTTCATCTTAACTGGGGTCGCCTGAGCGCTATCTTATCTTATTCTAGTATGGATTACCATTATCATTCTTCAGTAGATCTGCTGGGTGTATTATTTCGTTTTAATTTTACTATCATTACATTCTGTCTTGCTTCATGTAAGCCAATTTTATGAAGAAGAGCCTTGATATGAGGCATGGATTTTTACTAACTACTCTACGCATAGAATAAATAGGTGGTATTCTAAATTTGGTTACGTCAAGTCAAGCAATAAAATTGCTTTTACACTTATCGCTACGAACGACTCCGTTATAAACGAGAAGTACCAGCATACCTGTCGCCTGAACGCCAAAACGATAAAATCATTACCATCAGACTCCTAATATTTCGGGTACTCAAAGCCGTAGTATCAATTTTACCCGAACTTAAGAAAACAGCATTACGAGTATAACCGTCTGCGTGCCAGACTTCAAAATTGCACCATTATTATCGCGTACGCATAAAGTATCAAACTCGTAATATCTTTGAAATCTCTTCATTAGATCAATGTTGAAGTAGCCTCAGAATCGGAAAATCTGTCTATGGAGAAGACCACAACGCTGAAGTATATCGCACCAAATTTAGAACTATTACATCAATGTAGCTCCAACTCTAGAACTGTTACATCAACAGTGTTCTAATTCCAGAACAACATCATTATCATGAACTCTGAAAAAATGTTATAGCTTCGTATTTTAACTCGAGTGCAGAGGACCCTCGTAAGTTACTTTCCATTGTCAGTAGTAAGCAGGCGCTTTTATGCTATGAGAGGTATTTCTGGCGTTAGGGAGAGGAGCTCCTACTTCTTAACGCGTTAGCGTTTATTTCATTCTTGCTATGGAGAACGCTTCCTGTACTTTTCACTGAGGCTATAAGAGCAGTGATTTGTGAGCTTCGATAGTAGACAAGAAGTACCTCGTGTTTAGTTTGAATTCAGACTTTTGTCATGCACTAGAGTGATTGATGTTTTCAGTTTCGTAATTCTTTAAATTTGCATCTTTTTCAAAAACCGTCACATATTTTCCCAATTCTAAATGGTGAAGACTAAAGCTCTTGTTGACTGCTGATGTGTGATGTTTTTTAAAGCATCTTTTGATTTGGCGTGTTTTTTCTGGCAGAATTTTGTATTACGTGGAAGTGCTTTAAATTAAATTAACTCTCTTCGTAGCTTGGCCACGCATTATTGTCTTCAAATGAAGAACACTGAAAAGTTTTCCTCTAGGATGTTTAAAAGTGACGCAAGAACGTTGGTGTCTGAAGCCCACAATTAGAAGATACTCAATTGCTGGCTGTATCTCTCAAAGAAAGGGGGCACTTGAAAAGAGGAGTACTGTAGTGACAAAACTTTAAAAAAATAATCTCGGAAATTATGTCGTTCAAATGAGTGCGCTTGGGCTAGAACTATCTGTCATAAATTAGGCTAGGAATAACTTTTCACGTACATCATAAATGTGATGTATTTGGTGTTGAAATTACCTTGATTTTTCACAAAGTTAAACTAAATGTATACTATCTTCGTCGTCATGCTTTCCAATGGTCCTTACAAATTCACATAAATTGTACGAGGTAGGTACTTACAGTATGTAAAATGCGTTTTGATGAAAAAATCTAAGTTATCAGATGCAGTTTTCTAGCTAAATTACAAAATTTTGACTTGAAAATAGGCCAAGCTCGCAACTTTGGTAGAAAAGACTGAACAGCAGCTGTTGTGATTCATAAAACATACGGCGTGAAATCCCATGTACATAGCGTACCACGGTTGTCAAAATCAGTCTGCATTACACGTAATTCTTCGTGTTTTTTTTAATTACGCTCATCATTGTTGTGCTAATCACATGCGTGAGATTATGAGGCGAGGGAACTAAGAGCTTGATCAATATTGGTGTAAAAGGTTGTCCTCATAGATTCATTAGGGCTGATCCATGACTAGTATTCGTGACATCGTTGCAGAGTACTCAACTGTATGTTCAGTCCATCTATACTTCCTTGCCTGCGAACCTTGAAAGTTCTCGACTGTATTGAATTTGCAGTAAAATAACATGGGGTGTCTAAACCACTAGCCAAATCATGCTTGGTCGTACTATGTGCGTGGACTTGTCTGCCCAACTTGTCATGTTGACCAGGCAAGTGAAGATCTCAGCGTGGTTTACTCAGGCCATCTGCTGGCCTCACAATGACACGGCTCTCTTCTGCGTGTGTGCTGCCGAGTCGTTACGTGACGCTGCTTCCTTTTCTCTCGACCCCATGTTTTTGTGCTTATTGCTGCTCTTGTTGCACCCTTCTCTCTATTTCTGCTCTTCTTGCTGCGTGCCTCTTTCTGTTGCTGCCCTTTCTGCGTACCTCTTCTGTTGCTCCTGCTTATATCACTCTCTTTTACGTTTGTTTCGTCTCTACAATGGTTTATTTTTCACTAATATTTCTGGATTGCATCATATTCCATATGTAGCCCTGCGCCGTTACTCATATGTACGCGTGCACTGCTGCAGCGCTTATTGTTTTAAACATTTTTCATGGTTTTCTATTACTATATTGTTTACTACTTATACAAGTTCACCGTCGAGTTGATAAATTTGAAGGGATATTTGCTTCTCTGTCAATTTTCGTAACGTCAACTCTTGAAGGCCCGTGGTTTCAAAGACGCTTCTTCTTTATGTCTATTCGTGGAAACGCCTTCTTATCTGGAGGCTGCTTCTTGCGCAGTTTCTTTTTCATATCATCGTACCTCACAGTTTGGACTAGAGGGTTGAACTAGAATTTGCAAGGCTGGAAACTACTGCTGAATTTTTTGTGTGTTATTTTTAAATATTGTAGACTATAACACTTTGGTGTTTAAAATTTCATGGGAGTTAAGTGTAACACTGGACAATCGGAACAAACCTCTTTTTCTGTCTCTGTGTGTTGTCCCATAGTTCATTAAGTGTGTTACAGAACTGGCGATGCACGAGCATTGCCATCTCAGGGAAATACACAGCCATTGTATCTATCAGAATTACGCACCCTGGGGTAAAATGTGAGGTCACTAGTTGAGTTAGGTGGGCCTAATTTTTGTTAAAATAGGATTTTTGTTCTGTAACGGACTATCTTTTTTCGGCTCATTTTTTTTTCAGTACTTATGACATTCTTCTTCAGCTTCTACCTAACTCCGTACTAAATGGTGCCTTCCTCTTTCCTTCTTTTTAATCATCTTTGTTGTGTTGAGGGAGGCTAGAATTAACTTATAATTGATGAAAAAATCTAAGACGGGAGACGGGAGGCTGAAATTAATTTACCAATCAATCTCGAGCATTTTGGCCCGTTAATCACACCTTGGCTGTGTCACCGCAGAACGACCGTAGATGATGCCAGTCGAAATGACCCAGTGTATAGACCGGCCCGGCGTAAACCCCTCAAATTCGTGGAGCTGCTTCCTACACGGGTCATTGGCGCGTTCATCTGAAATCCAGACTTTATCTACCACTCTCAATTTTTTCGTTTCAGTCTTATCTGACTTAGACTTTTGTGGACTTTCAGCTCTGACTTGCAATGAGTTATTTTTTTTTGCTGTCGCTATTGCGAGACACATCGAACGGATTACGAGACCTCGAAGCGAGCTATAGTTTTTGCAAAATGTTTACAAGTATTAGTCGTTTGATCAAACTTTATTTTAGCGTGTCTTCTTGATAATAAAATCGTTAAAATTAAAATACATTTGATTCAATTGCGGCATATTTTAGACTTCTTGCGTTTCCATGCAGTCGACTACGCACCTAGGATAACAGAATAGTAGAAGTTACTCCGCTCCATAATACGTGCTATGAGAAGGACTCTTCATAGTTCCTTCTACATTTGATACTATGTCAAAGTATACTTTGTTATCAAAAGTTCAACTCCCACTGTAAGTAGACCTTAAAAAAAGGTTGAAGCCAGTTCTATATTCAGGGCCCGGGAACGAACAGACAGGTCGATGTTGATTGTCTTCAAGTTGACCTTCGCTCTCAGTTTAAGCTGCTGTTACAGAGTTGGTATGGCCAGCTTGATGGTTTGTGTTGAAGACCGAACATTTAGTATCAAAAGTCACAGCTATTGCTTTTGGAGAATCATTCAATGAAATGGGAAAATTAATTCGTGATTCTTGACGTACGCTAACCAACGCTCACTTGCAAGCTGTTCAGCATTACGTCCTCAGTTTGTAGTGAAGCAGAGGAATCTGTGTTTCATAAATTGCATTGAGGGTGCTCAGAAAAACGGAAGAGTTCATGAACCTCTGAATAAAACTTGTCGGTACTGCCTCCATCGCTACGAATGCGCGCTGCTGGCAAAGTTGTGCCCTCACTATGGCATTAGTGTGTTGGGTGAACGCGCTCACCGGGGAGCTGTGCGGTGTTGACACCTGCTTGCGACAGCGGGACTCGACTCCCTCATGCTCGTGTGCTAGCTATCTTCAAGTGAGCTCTGTGTTTGCGGGCAATTTTGGTGTAGTGGTAGTGGAGAATTTGAACTGTCGTAGTTTATCTACTAGTTTTGATATTCAATTAGGGACAACTTTATGATTGTTCACAGCTTCACAGAGTATTGTGACTATTTTGAGTAGGATGTTTCCTCTGTGGATCTTTACTTGACTCAAACTGCCACCCGTATATCTTTGTTCGAGTTTAAGTAAATTGATTTGAAGTCTGGTATGGGATAATTGTCTTATGTTGTGTGCTATATGACTTGATGAACTCTACGAAACTCTACTTTGCATGAGTAACTAACGAGTCAATCTGAAAAAAAAGCTTGAATGTTCAAATTTTAATGTACCGACATGTTTACTAGAAAATAGCGAAATTCTAGTTAGCCTTAGCTAACATTATTTCCATCGGGAAAAGAACTGTCACACGTGGTTGACTTCCGATGGAGGAGCACGTATTAATAACTGTCAATAGGTAGTAGTTTCTTAGACGTTGCATTTGTTGCTGTATTGCTATCAATGAGCAAGAATCGAAGGGTTGCCCCATTCATCACGGCGAGTAAAAATGTCGCCGCCCTTTAAAAAGCCGGAGTTTTTCCTTTCACGCTGTTCGCTGCAACGCCTCTACCATCAATCCCCACGACAGGTCTAAGATATTGAACAAATTGCTGGAACATGAGGCGGTCGCTGCTTCTTTTGTGCTATGCGTGTTGTTCATGTTCGCGGCTGTCGCGCTTCTGCGTACTGTCTTAACACTTACACAGCAATTGGTTAAACTGAAGTACAATGTTCTACTCAAATTTAAAGTCAATTGTAGAACGGAGTTTAAAGAATAGCAAACTTCAATTGGATCGCGCTTTCATTCAACTTTTATTAAGTATTTATGGAAATTGAGTTTGTGGCTAGTGGTCGGTCAGCAGCATTAGAAAAATCTCCTCCGTGGCCACCGGTGGCGCACGTTGCGGTCGAAGTGTTAACTTGGTATCGGTGTCTCATTATTGCCGTCTTGTTGGTGACGTGTTCGTTGGAGGCTCTGTTGCTCTGTCTCTGCTGGAATTCATGCTCATGGTAATAATTATTTGTGTTGATATTTCGCTTTGTTATAACTTTCATTTCTTCCTTCTTGCAGCCTGAATACTTCGTGTCTGTTTAGTAGTGCATTTGTTACAACTACTAGTTCTTTAGTGTTAGATATATTTCTAGTAGTATGTTTTTAGTTGTTATGCGTGTTCTTAAACGCATCTCTGAACTTCTTTGTATTTCTGATCAAGTACCCATTCTAATGCATACCGTTATTGTGGTGCTACTGTGTTTAGTTTAAACTTGCAATGCTGCTTTAACCTTCGTTTTCTGGTTCTGTTTAAAAAGCCCAACTGACTGTGATGGATCCATCGAAACTGTTTGCGTTAAAAGCTTCCATTTTATACTGAATGATCGGGGATATTTTTACATCTGAACTGAGAGCTTGTGTATTTTGCAGACAATTATTTTTCAATTTAGGACGAGATAAATGGTCTGACCGCTCTTCCGTTCATCGGTCGGTGAACGATCGCTGTTCATTGCTGGGAAGCGACGCTTGTGGCACGATTTTTCCCTGAAGGGATGAGCAGCGCGTCTTCTATTTACAGGCTGTCGACGCAGGTGGTTGATCGCGTGCAACTGATTCTACATGCACTCCCTGCTCCTTGTGAGCATTCCATTCGATATCACGTTGCCTTCTGCCTTCACTATACTCTAAATGCTTTGCTGTTTTTTCTTTCATTTGAGCATGTTTAGATAGCATCTCTGAGTGGGTGAAGTAATTGGCTTGGCAAGGGTATATTCCGTCTCGAGTAGGATTAAACTTCTATGGCGTTTTCTCAGACAAAAAGTTTTCACATTCGTGTAAGTGTGCGCAAAACAATAGTTTAAGAAGTTATCTAGTTTGTTTGATTTGTTCCGTAAATTCTCCTTGCTACCGAAAAAGTGCAAATAGAGATTTATAAAAAGAAAATATGCTACATCTGTGTATTCCACGTAGAAGTTGTGCGTGGGAGTTTGCTCTTCTTTTCATGATGTTGTGCTTGCTTTACGTCAGGTGCTCGCATGTGGGATTTCTGAACTCCTGGAATTGTATAAGCCCGTCCTCGAGGTATGGATTGAGGAATACAGCACTTGAAGTTAGCCTAAAATTGATGTGCATATTTGACGCAGAATGAGTAACGCTTGTTGCCGGAGTCTGTAACAGGTTTTGTGTTCGGTAGGGTAGACCTTGATGTGACCTGTTTCTCATTCTCTTGTTCTCTAGTGGAAGTAATCGATGTATCGATCACTACATAGGTGTTCTGTTTTGTGTCTTTCTCATCCACCTTTTATGGTCCTTCTGTTACTCCACTTGTTCGCGTCGCCTCGTGTGCCTCTTTGAGCGGATATTGTCAGCCGAAATACAGAGAACTATCTAACGCCTCAGGTCAAGTTTATGCGAAAAATTTCACGAAAAATGGCGCTAGTATGTCATAACTATATAAATTAATGTGTAACTACAACTGAAAAGTTGACGTCAGATAGGGCCTCATTTTTGCGATACCTTCAACCATCAAGTGTTACTGTGAACACGGCATACGTCGCTCTAAAATAACTGTTTTACGTCATAGCTCTGTCGAAATGTTAGTTAGCATCTGAAAGATTTAATTGCATGGATATATTTGAATCAAGTACTTACTCCACTTGATCTTATAGAGCTATGTTCCAAGTGTCGGTTTTTCAAACAATTTTCGTTGTCGTAGCAGCACTGCTAAGAACGTAAGTTTTTCTGTCTACGTGACGTAAATTGTTCGAAAATTTGGCTCCAGAATTGTTCAGTGCCATCGCAGTCTCACGGCAATTTTACTCATTTACTCTTGGCTGTTGCATTGCTTTTGAAGTATATTTTTGTTACTGGATTGGCTTAGCTGCTCTCAGCGGGGTTCTGTACCATCAAAAGCAGGCAAGACTTGCTTACTGCGTTACCTCGTGAAGAGGACTGAATGCTCCGTAATTTTCTGAACACTAGGCGTTCATTCTACATCAGCATCGTACTGGAATGTGCTAACCCTATACCCTTATTTTGAGCTAAAAACATGGAATAAAAAGTGAGACGCTCTTGACTGCATGCTGCCAATCAATTTCTTAATTTGAAGATTAGATTTCCAATTGAAGTAATGGAAATGTAATCGTAGCCCGAATTGTAACCCGAGCAAACGGCGAGCGTTGGCAGGAGCCGTTGAGTACACTGAATCCTTATCTACAGCAGTAGGTGACTCAGGAGGGATGCAACTCAAATTCAAAGCGTGGGGCAATGCATTAGGTTATTGATGGGATCTAAACACTTCAGTGGTGTTGGGTTTCTAAAGTCTTCTGATCACTGCAGGCTGACTACTCCTCATGCCTGCGTCGAGATGAGCTTCGATGAGTATCGTTTTGCTGTTGTTTTATGCCTTAATTATGTTTACTTAAATGTAATCTCTATTCACCAGTCAGCCTTATCGTCAGGTATCCTATACTAAGCCATGCTTTTTTTTAACGAGAGAATGTTGAGTGCTGTTGAAGAACATTGTTGAATGCTTGGTAGTTTGAATTGAATGTTTCCCCGTTTGTTTGTCTTTCAATTTTGACGATTGTTCAGATGTTTTTATGAATGTCGTATTTGCTTGGCGACATCTTTTAGCTTCGTCAGTTGCAGATGTTTTGAAAATTCGTTCTTCTACCTGTGAGAAACTTCAGAGACTTCTGTTGGCACTTAAGTAGATTGATGGGTACGTAAGTGGGTTGGGGAGCTATCCTGCCGTAGCGCAGTGCGCTGCCGGCGCCGTGCTCGACTGCATAGGGTCTTTCTCAAGCCCATTCGCTCCCTCAGCGCCCTTGAACTTGCAGCCCTCTCGTTCTGCCCCTACCTCTACTGCTGCGGTCCTGGCAGTGGTCTTCTTGCTAAACTACGGTGTCGAACTTTCCATTGGTTCACAAGCACGTACTCATTATTGCAGTGTGACCAACAGCACAATGACAACATTTGGCAGACACGTGCATCTCAGACATGAGCACACTCTTTTCATCATGATCATCATTCTTTACTATTATACCTACAAGTTTGCTTTGAAATTGAATTAATAGTAGTTTAAGAGCTCAGGTTCAATTTGCCCAGTTTTATCGTTCACTCGAACACTGTATCTGCGCATTAGGCCGAGACCATCTCGCGGGACATAATCCTTTGTTTCTTTCTATAGCCCAACTGTCAAGGCCGCCTCTGCTCTCAGCGGGCTGCCGCCCTTCTCGTACTCGGTTCCAATACCATACTCTACTTTGACATGTTGCTACAATTGCTAGTATTGATCACAAGCATTTATTCCTGTGATCATACCAACTACACATGTTATTCCTCTCTTGAGTATGCGATATTGTGTATTCTATTGTCTTGGTACCAATCTTGAAGCTTCATTTTCCCCTATTTCACTCAGGTTGTCTATAATTTGTTTGAAAAAAATTTTTTTTCCTTTGTGCAAGATTATTCTCAGTTAACGTCTATCCAAATAGCCTTTTATTTTTACCCAATCGCTTTCGAAACCGATTATTATAAACTGCAGCAAAATTAATTTGAAAGGAGGAAGAAACTTAAGCAAGGCTCATACCAAATAACCGGCCATGTAATAGTACTACAGTGCAATCCATTCTCATCTACACCATTATGTTTGAGGGAATGTGCGAGTAACTTGAGGGGACTGAGTTGAGTTTGCATTATTTCTCGCCTTTCGTTTTCTGCTTTCTCCACAGCAGGAACAGCTGTAAGCAAGTTGCTTTCCTAGGTTTAAGAGTACCATGTCTGCATGGTTTTGAGTTTTCTTCGTTGTTAAAGTCAAGTTTGTCGTTTTAGTTGTACGTGCTGTCGATTTGTCTTACTCAACTGAAATTGACCTATCTTAGTTAGCGTCAGATTTCACAATAGGCTTTAAAAAGTCAGCTAGTTTTGTTCAGGAATTTGACCATTCAAAATTTATTTTGTATAGAATAATTGTTTTGAAAGGGCTGTTGTGAAGGAGTGAATATGATAATGATGCTACTCTGGTAGCGCTTTTCTTGTGTATAGTGGGAACATTAGAGCGGAGCGTCACTAATGCCCTGCACTCGAGCGCCTCATGAGTACTGGCAGTCCCTGTGGGTGCTTGTAGAGGGCACAGTGAATGTTGCTGCTGCGACAACAGGTTCGATTTTTTCTGAGTGATGCAGTGAACGAACTGAGATCCCGACTAATCTCACCGAGCGCTCCTGCAAGGCCTGCGTTGCTCTGTCGGGGTGGGTCTGTAGGTAAACGAGCTATGTGTATGTGTGTAGTTATTCTGTGACAACTTTCCAATCTAGAGTTAAGAGTGGTTTTATTTTGCTTTCCGTACGCCGTACCTGAGGGAAGTCTGTTGCTAATAGAGTTTTCATTTTAGTAAGTGGTTGTTTCAATTGATGGTGCAAAAGCCTATAAGTGCTGCCACTAAGCAAGGCTCAAGAAGAGCATATCGCCGCTCACAACTGGAGGCGGTCTCGTTGACTACCACTGCTGGGCAGCAGCGGTCAAATTTGTCATCCATCACTGCCGTGTTTACTTTTGCAGCTTCGCGCCTAACTCGCCAGAGTTTCGACGGTAAATCTTTGCGTGTACTCTTAACTTGTAATAACTGGTTAAAACGTTCTTCGTTGTATCTTAGCGTTCAGCTCAAGTATCACAGTACAAATCGACGGCTGAACCTGTTGATGTCTTGAGATTTTTAGGCGAGTTAGAAACTTCTTACATTCACACGTTCTCATAATGAGGATGCGCAGCGTGAGATATTTACAGTGCCCACAGTGAGTGATGCTGTATCTTCTGCACTTGTTCGGTAGTGCCCTCCGATGTTTGGTGTCTCTGAGTCTTCATGCTCGGACTTCTAAATTACTTCAGATTTATCTTGTGTTGCCGAGTGATGTGTGTGTGTAGCTTACACCTTGAAGGTAATGTTATACTGTTCTGGACCTGGGCCTTCACATCGCTCGCTCTTCATAGTGCTTGTACATCAGGCTGATAATGACTCTTCGTGATGTTTCTTCAACTGTTCTTCACACCTCTTTTTATTTATAGTCGTGCCAAACCTGCTATTGGTTCGGTGTTGTCACGGAAGTTGTTTTTAAATTTAAACCTCCTGAACAACTTTTGTATCTTTGGGAATCAATACTCTCAGTGGGGAACATGTGAGGTCTCGAGCTGAGGATTCGGTAGGCCTTTTGTTGAAATAGAATGAGTTTTATATTTTGTTACCGACCATCCATTTTTTTCGGTTCATAAATTTCTTTATCCCCTTAGCGTTTTTATGCGCTTGAATCCTGTGTATGAACGTATCTTCTGCATAGATTCCCCTTTCCCTAAACGTCAGATTAAATGGTGCCTTCTCCTTCCTGTCTTTATAACACCTTTGTTGTGGTTAGAGAGGCTTGAACCCACTTGTCTAGGAGTGACCTTTACAGTGTTAGTTGTATGGTTGTTTTATATTACTAGTGGCTTATTGTGGTGTATGCGTCCAAGGGGAAAACATAGAGAAACTTTAGAGTTGGACAACTTTCTAAAAATTGTTTTAATTATTTTAATCATCTGCTTTCATGTCATACGTGGAAGTATATTTCATTGCACTGCTTCTCATTTGTAAGACTTTAGCGAAAATATTTAGGGGCTTACAAAGTGAAACGTTTTACTACATTGTATAATGTGTAGCAACAGAAGGTGCCGTAGAATTATTGTACCTAGAAATTTAGCGTGACTGCACACACTTTGGGAATGGATTACTCTATTAAATGTATCCAACGAGTACACTTTTAAACAATGTGTATCTCTTTATTCGCAACTTCAAAGTTCATGCATTTTAGATGATGTCAAGTCCTTTATCACGTGGAAACGTGCGTTTTTATTGTAGTGTATATAATATCCCCTCCTTGTGTTGGGATGAAAGGAAAATGATGGCGAAATGTCGCTATCTTTTATTGCGAGAAGTGCATAGCGTGAAAAATATCGATTACGTTCATCGGGTTGGGATGTGGCTACGAAGCGCAACGGTGCTCTTATTCTAATGCTAGAAGTGACTTTTCAAACTCACGTGATGTGCAAGCATACTCACTTGGTGTAGACATTTCTGCCATTTAATAATTTCTGAGCACGCGTTAATTTTGACTGCAAAATCGAATCATCATGAAGATCCAGAAATACGCAGCGTGTGTTTCATCACAGAAGAGCTCGCTGTTACGCCAGACGACGAGATTATCACAAAGCACTAACTACTGCTATAAATAACATCCACAAAGCCGTCAACTGACCCTATCATGTACTATCTCCCTCACCCGTTAGCGCGCCATGTTCGTGTAGTCGTCTTTGTTTGCGCCAGCCCGAGCGTTGCTCGTGCCGTAGTCCAGCACTTCTGTCAAATGAGCATGTAATGCATATGCTCCTTGTTGGATTGTCGTCTGTGTGCGTCGCGTCTTCTGGAGCATAAAATCTGGGAAAACGGTAGGTCCTTCTCTGATGCCTCTAGTTTTTTCCTGTACTTTTCAACATGAGTTGAAGACAGCACAAAGCTCACATTTGAAATACAGTGTTCGTGCGCTTCAATAATTCGTAGCCTATTTGCATCGAATGTTTTTCTTTTTCAAATGACACTTTATAAGCGCACGGGTCCTAACATTGGGATTTGTCGGTATTTCACTCCAACCCGTGTAATTACCTACTCAATCGTTCCTTTGTTGGCAGATATGTAGAAAATCTACAATATAGACCTTCACGGCATGTCTCCTCCAGGTAACAGTACCAGGTTGACAAATTGTGTATTCTACGTAAAATCATAAACTTCTTTTCAAATAAATATTTGTCCATTAAGACTACTCGGTATCAGGTAACCCCTGCAAGGTTGCCAAGCTCAGTAGTCTTCATGTTCAAATTTCACTGGAAAAATTGAAATTTTACCTGAGACAATAAGTCATCCGGCGATCCTAAATCATACATGGCCACGTCAAACCAAATGGTAACTTCCAACGCTGTGTGGACTTCCAGACGTGGTATAGTTTCAACAAATTGCACCCCACGAGGAGGATTTCTTGCTGCCCGCTGTAAAGTTCAGTATTTGAATGTTTCTGTTCACAAATTGAAGTATTGTTATACGAGCCATTGCTCACACTAGTTAATTGTCCAGAACGATTTTGGGATTGAATGTGGTGGGGTTGGTGGTCCTCAGTGCCTTTTAATTAATACAGCATGTAGTAGAGATGTGTATCATATTACTTGAACATAGCGTTTACAGTGCGAAACTCATTACCAGACAAATAATCAGTTTCTAAGCGTTACTTTCAAATTAGAAATTGTTTAAAGGAGTGGGCGGCTGCCGGGTTTTTTCTGATTGCCGTATCTTCCATGCGATGAGATAAGGGCATGGGCAGTTAGCATTATGCTGCCGTTTCAAAGTCATGTATCACAGGCAGTAAGATGGTGGTGGGGAATTCAGGATTGAAATTACTTGGTTCGATTTCTAGGAGCTAATATTCCCTATTTTATTTCTGACACTCGATAAAACGTAACCTAGATCCCGTTCAGAATTGAGTTTGTTGAATTGACGACAATAGCGGTAGTGTAACGAGGTTTTTCACTGCGCCCATGAGCCTGCTTTATTGTTCCGCTCGCCTCAGGGTGAGCCAAATCAGGATAAATCGTTGCTGCTTTGCTTGCCTTGCAACCCTCATGAAAACTCGCTGAAAAATACTAGAGGGTTATTTGCAGCGTCTTTGTTGTGTATTCATCAGGCTACCGGCTAACGTTAGATTAGAGTGCGGAGAAATTTCCTGTGTGTTAGTTTTAACCTGCAAGCATTGAGTTATGTCGATCTTGTAATAATTTTGAATTTGCAATTGTTACATCATAAAAAAACAATAAATACCTTGTATAAATATCTTGTAGGAACACCATTTTTTTAATTTTGTGCGTATTCTGGAATGCAGTGTAAACTACCAAATTGATGACCAAGTCATACTCTATCTGCAAGCAATTTTTCGTTTAACAATTTACCTGCACAGTTAAACCTTGCTGTTCTCTTGGAACATAACGAGGGTACCGCTAGCCTCAAATAATCGTAGCAAAGCCCAATAGATAAATAGTTGTACTACGTTACCTTCTGATATTGGAGACACAAGGTCAGTTGAAGGCCACTCATTCGTGTGATCGGCTTCCTAACATCTTATCTCTTTTACCTCTTCTATCGCTTCTACGTGACCTCGCCTAATTAAGGAATCAGCCTGGCGATTACAAGGTTGAATTATGAAGCGTACATGCACGCATTTTTCTGAAACTAGTTTTTCGTACTCTACTATTATTTTCATGGGTTTTATATATCTTGCTCTTCGGTTCATATTTATATATTATAACTCGCATTTTTGCGCATAATTTCTGTGCGCGCTTGTTCCGTCTTACACTTCTCGCGTCTTCGCGTGTTTCATTCATCAGCTCTGGTTCTGTGCTGTGTTCATTCTAGGTCATTCTCTATTGTACTAATTGCTTGCTTGCATGTCAGTGACTTACCGTCGTTCAATTCCAAGTTGTTCCCTGTGCTTGAGCTTACCGGCGCTGGTTCCATTGTAATTAATTTTCACCAAATTATTCTCCCATTTCCTCCTATCTGTCTCTCTCCTTAGGTAGATACAACTATTGTATCGATGGGAAGTTGCGCCCCGTTCCCGAGGGAAAATGTGAGGTGCCGAGCTGACAGTTTAGTAGGCCTTCCTTTTATTGAAAAGGAATGGTTTTTTGTTTCGTTACGGCCCATCTATGTACGGTTCAATGCTGCACTATTTTCAGCGCCTGTTACCAACTTTTTCAAGCTTATCTCCTTTCATGAATTTGTTTCAATCTTGTTACTTCTATGCACAGGTGATCTTGTGTGAGAACACAGCTTACGCATGGATTCCTCGTTCTTTTAATTCCATGCTAAATGGTGTCTCCCTCCTCCCTTTTTTGGGAACACCTTTGTTTCGATTAATCTAATCTACAATATCCCTGACTGGTTTTAGTACGTCATGGTTCACTTGGTATCATTTTCCCTCTTATGTCTCAATTTATACGCATTATCATGCCTCGCTTGCACTCGCATGTTTTGTCTCATGCCTCATTTGTGGCCTCATGCAACATGTACGATGAAGCGTCATTTACAGCCTCATGTACTGGTTCACTGGGTGCCTCTCAGGTTTCGCTTGGTCCCCTTCGTGCCCTCATATCGGCCTCCTGTTTGGTGCCACCGCTACCCGTGATCCATGCTCCTCTCTCGTGCATCTTGCATCACGGAGCGCCAGCATGTACCCCAGACCGCTGATGCCTCACATGCTGCCCCGCTCCGCCGTGCTCCACACCTCACTCACTCTGCTTTCACACCGTCTCGCATGCCTTCTGCTCTCGCTCCTGCTCACTGGAGGCTGCTCGTGTGCTCTAGCGATCATGGTGCTGCTCCTATCTCGGCCCGCGCTCTACCTACCTCCTCTGTCTCAATGAACTACAGCTACTCATTCTTAATTGATGTTTAGTTTCTCCAAATATTGCAATTCGTCCGTCTAAAATTGAGTGAGTATTGTCAGATTATTGTGGCAAATCGCTAAACTTTTTTTTGCGACTCTATATATTTTTTATTATCGCGATGCATCTTCCGCATGCCCTATTCATTCAGTGGTACTCCTCAGGGAGATACAACTATTGTATCTGTGGTATTTATCGCTCCCAGGGGCAATATGCGAGGTCCCGAGCTGAAGGTTAGGTCGGCCTTTTGTTGAAGTTGAATTTTTTTTTGTTACGAACCATCTTTTTTCGATTCCATGCTGTCCTATTTTTCAGCGCCTACTACTTTCTTTTTCAACGTTTATTTTATTTCATAAGCTTCTTTCTAAACTTTCGAATACGTCACGTTCAATTAACACTTTTAGCATTTGTTCTGTGCCATTGAAATGTATTATACGTTCTTTTTTCACACAATTGTTTTTTATATTTGGAATGTACCAATGCGTTGTCAGGATAGTGTATTTAATTCAAGCTTTTGTTTTTTAACGCAGTGTGTACTTCTAAAGAAAGTAGGGTATCTATGAGTAAAATGTTGTCAACAGAATCAACCGTAATTCAATTAATGATTTTCAAAGATGTGCCTTTAGTGTTCTCGCTTTGTTAGCTTTGGATTTGGTTGTTACCAGGTTTCGTTTACATTCTTTCGTAAGGTACTCAAAAGTGGTGGCCTGTGTACGTCCAGTTTGTGTGTATTATGTACATTATATGTTGTAAAATTTTACTCAATACCTGAACATGTCTCTGTACAATACGAAATTTTGTTTTGTATGGTCATGAAAAAAAGCCAAGTCTTTTCGTAAAAGTGTTAATTGAACGTGACGTATTCGCCGAAATGTTAAGTTGAGGACAAAGAAGTGAGCATTATAGGTGCGCAGAGGAGTGAGGGATGGGACGAGCGGCTGTCATGGTGAGGTGTCCGATTTACAACGAAGAGGACATGCTACAGTAGTTAAGTGGTGCGCCTGTAACTGCTGCTGCTCACGTGATCTGCTGCTGCAGAGACACCTCTCTCTCACTGCCTCTCTTGCTGCTGCAGCAGCAGCAGCAGCAGCAGCAGCGTTCAATGGTTGGCTACTCATGCTTACTGCTGTAGCACACACGCTGCACTCAACCATTGCGCTGGATTGGTGCACTGCTTTACACACCACGCAATGACTGTCTGCTCATTGCTTGTCTGCACTAGTGCTGTACTCGCTGTATTACGTCTTGTATGCACATATATCTGCACGTCTTGGAATACGTGTGCCTGTCGTTGGATTATTATTTAAGCTATTTCACTTTTCTCGGCCAAAGATATATGTACATTAATTTGTTAGAGTAATGTAGTATTTTAGGTGTTGAAGGCTCAAAATGTCATTTTTTCTCTCCTTTAAAAGCTTATGTGGGTATTTTGTCAAAGTTACTAATTTTCTTTGTTATTTTTTTGTAGCTGTTACCTGACTGTTTGGTAGTGCCCTCCGAATCTACCTGACTGTTGTTCCACGTTTACTTTCCTCTTTTGAAATTACTTAATGGTTTTCGCTCTATTCAGGCTAGTAGAACCATGATTTCGTAGTTTGTGCTTCATTTTTTCAAAATGGGGATTAGTTGAAGGATGAAGTCATGTCATTTCAATGTGCATGCGTGTATCGTGGCATTGAGAAAGCACTTTATGGCTGCGGAGAGTCACAGTTCAATAAACTGAAGTCTGTCTTATCACTGCCCTAACACGGGTGATGCCCAGCCGATATCAGGAAGCAAGTCTTACGAGTGATATGTGCGACTTTTTGTGAAGGTTTTCCTTGTTGCTTATTCATACGGCATTTCGTGCACTGAATACCTCAGAAATGCTACTTACTTATGGTTAATAGAGTATTCTACAACTATTTACTCGCTTATCTTACCTCCAGTAGCAGTTGCACAAAGCTTGCTTCCGACGCTGCGCAGAAGCCGCTTATCGTACACCTTTCTAGCGAGGTGCGCGGTGGTGATCGTCGCCCTGAGTACTGAAGTGCTCCACGCTTTGCTGGTGCTGCCGCCTCTGCTTTTACTGCCCTCTTCTTCTCTTGCGTCTAATGCCTCTGCTACTTTCCATCTACCTTACCTGTGTTGCTGATGATATGCTCGTTTCTCTTGCAAAATAACGTCTATGTTCAACTCTTGTTTCATGTAGTGGACCGCTTGGTTGCTGCTAGCGGTCGTGTTGATTCTGCTTTGCCTTCTCTGGAATTTTGTTAGTGGCTTCAAGTGACTCAATTTGATTCTTAAGTGGGGATCAGTTATGACTTTTTAGTTCAATATTCGGTGGATTGTTTCAAAATTGCATCTTAATCAGGATTCTGTTTTCAGAAAAATTTATTGTTCGTAATTTAATTTGCTTTAGCTCAAGTCCAGTTAGCCAAACAATTAAAACATGTGAGATTTTACCGAACATCAGAAAATCAAAACGAAGGACATACCCACTGTAAGGTAAAATAGGTAAAAGTTGGAAAGTTCTGAAAAACAATTTGGCGACGTCATTATTGTTGAGGTTCGGTGTTTCTCATCTGTTTCGTTAACCATACTTTTGGAGCTTTCTTGTGGTTGAAAATGTAGAGGTCGACCAAGTTGTTTCTTCGCGGCGTCACCGAAATAATAGGAAGAACGTTGTCAGGTCCTACGTCGCACTTGTCAGTCATCTGAAGTTCATTAAATGCGTCTCATATGAATAATGGGTTTACTTGCCAATGTTAGTGTTTTTCTACCTGAGAATTCTTTTAGTTTAATTTTTTTTATGCTAATTTTTCGTAATGATGTAAATTCTATTTCATCGCGAATTGAATCATTTGTGATATTTATTACTGCTGTGTTTTAGTAATGTTTATAAACAGGTATTTCTGCTATGAAAATCGGGCTTTCAAAGAAATACGTGGAATGCGACTCACCGCCGTCCCTTTCGTTTGAGGTAACACAGGAGACAAAATGGGCGATGTGCCTGCCGAATAGTCCTCTATGTGCTTTAATTTTACCTCTAAAAATATGAATTTGATCACTTTGACCAGAAAATGACATTTTAGCAACTGAGCGCTATTTAAGCGATATTTCTTCGGTGGCCGCCACTTTGTAGTATCTGCATCACTGCGTCTACTAGAATTTGTGCTTCAACTGCTATGCCTGCTAGTCATGCTTTGCTTCTAATTTGTAGAATATACAGATGCTATTTTCGCAATTTGAAAGCACTAGACTCCTTAAGAATTTGACTGTGGT
>JACJUY010000584.1:166726-181003 GCA_014220935.1 Platorchestia sp. MABIK | reverse complement strand
ACTTATCGTAACAGTACCCGTGATAAAAAATATTCTTGTACTTGCGCACTGGTGAAACTCGTATCACAGATACGGCCATTATGGCTAAATTTATGAGCGTGACAGAAAAATGGAAAAAGCGGAATCCAAACAAATAAACTAAGGGTATTTTTAGGGAGTGGCAGGACCCGTGGAAATTCTATGGACAATGTCATCGTTAAGCTAGGTGGACCCGTGAAAAAATTCCGTCAACATTAATTAACCTTTCCTGTCCAGTCCTAACCTATCCTAACCGAAGCTATCCTGATAAAAAATCAAACAAATCAACGCATGTAAGGGCCATCTTTGAATGTTACACTGAGATATTCGGTATCCATGATACCGCACACTCAGGCATCCTGTGTTTCTAAGAAGCGGACACCAAACAAATACATAAATAAATAGAGAAAAAAACACACAACGGGTATTATTAGGTTAGATACTTTTAATTTCACGATTTATGACTTTCATTTTCATTTTAAAATACGTTTTATTGAAAAGTATCGGTAAAGTATCGGCCGAATTTTGCCGATACCGATACCAGTAAAATGACCGATACTTGCCGATACCGATACATCGGTACATCACTAATTTTAATGTCTACGACCGTATTTAAAAGGCGCCAGTTTTTTCTTAAAGTGCCTTTGTATGTGTTTGGATAAGTATGAAATAAGATGCAGTTATTGACCACAGGTGGGTTACTCGCATTATGGAATTTCCCATTGTGACTAGGTGGGTCACCAATCAGTTAGCAGTACTGTAGCTGGTACTTCTGCGTGCATTATTGGTACTTCAGCTGTAGCCAGAAGACGATGTACTCTCTAATGTTTTAGCATCATGTTAAATTTCATACTCCTGGGAAATTTGGCGTAGCTCATCTCAGCGTTGCCGCAGATTGCTTGTTTTGGCGGTGTGCGGCTGGCGCCAGTGCTGTCCGGCCTCCCCACACACGCCGCAGCTTCCTAACATCTGCTCCTGCATGGGCCGTGTTTTCAAATTAACGTCGTCGTAGCGTTACAGCTGGCTGCGTACGCTCTTCTGTTGACTTATCTGTACTTAGTGCCGCTTTCGTGGCTAAAACCCTCGAGTTCGATGAATTTTTTCCAGTAATATTTGAATAGTTAGCACCTGGTGGAATTGAGTGCAAAATTTTAGTTAAATTTTATTAGTGAAAACTCGATCACGTAGGATCCAGATAAAAAAACAGCGCGTAACATATCCAAGTCAACCGGAGCACGTCCGCTGCCAGCTGTACCGCTAAGAGGACGTCAATTGTTTGACAATCCCGCTCCTGGTGGCCACCTGGCCGCTCCTTCGCCTCATATCGTAGGCATTTTTTGTTCCGCCTCATGTGTGAAGAATTGCCGGTATTCGGGTAACACCTGTACTCCTCATGAGCTATTGCTTCTTTTTTGTGTAAGCTGCGCACGTTTCTTCTGTGTTTTTAATTTTTTTATTGTTGGTTATATTTTATGAAGGTCTTGCATGTGATAATTTGAAAATTTTTTATTTTTGTTGAACCTTCGAGTTCGTGTACTATAATTTATTACTCGTTGAAAACAAATCGTATTAATTTACTCCGAAGACCGTCGAGTTCACTTCTGTCGCCTTCTTCAAGTGCGATCTGTCGAAGTTTTTCCGTTGCTTGGTTAGCCGATACTGCAGTGATGCGTGTGGTGCTGTTTCATGCTCCATCCTTTTTTGACTTTATTATCGAGCATATGAAAACCAGTATAGTTGTTTACATAGAGAGGTTCAAACAGAAGGAGAGAGTGGCCCCGCTGCTCTCCGCAAGCCCCGAGAGAGCGATGGAACTCCAGTCGAGTCGCTTGAAGTCGGTCGGCTCACTTCCTACGTCGTCACGCATCGGCCGGCCGTTCTGCCCAGAGTACGGGAAAATCTCTCACGTGTGCCTCTTTATGGGATCACTTAAGTGTTTCTTGGTTGATACATTTTCGATGTGTAGTGTTTGTGGTCGTTATTTTTTGTTTCCTTATCGCGTGTTGCACTTTTTGTCAGGCATTTTCATCATGTTATTGGAATATTAATTGTGTTATTTACGCGTCAAAATTCGTTCACGAACAAATGCGGTTGACGCTGTCATAGAACATGACTTGTCTACTTGCAACAAAAAAGTAGCTTTTGTTTCGAGATGGTTATTGACAAGCTACTGCAACACTTTTAGATGTTGGAAATATGAATATTAGAGTAGTAATAGCTGCAAGTCAGTTTAATTTACCAATAGTCTACAACCAGCATCTAAAAAACTAATCTGACTGTAGCTACAGCGACTCAATAGGTGTTATTTTTTTGACCATCTGATTAACTTTGGGTGTGATATTGGAGCTGCAGGTTTTTATGCACCTATTTGATCGAATGTTTGTGTAGTACTTCATGAGAAATCTTTTCCTATTTGGAACAAAGACCGCAACCCTTCATGAGCTAGCTTGAACGGCAACAGGTAAAAAATTGGCCGAGGTAGATGCCATTACCGTCGTTTGAGAGCAAGAAGAGTACGTAGTCACAATTACCATTGTGTGAGTGCTGCTGAATATGATCAGTGCTAGTTAACCCTGACAGCAGCTCACCTGAGTCACGTCAAGGGATCCCACTGCTATACAACATTGTATGCTAATGCTGTCCGCCATGCTCTGCTGCTCGACTGACTGCTCGACTGACTGCCTGACTGACTTGCCTGACTTGCCTGACTTGCCTGACTTGCCTGACTTGCCTGACTTGCCTGACTTGCCTGACTTGCCTGACTTGCCTGACTTGCCTGACTTGCCTGACTTGCCTGCTTGACTGCCTGCCTACTTGCCTGCTTGCTTTTCAAGAGACCCCCACTGCTTCTTGTCGGCTATGCTTTGGGAGTGCGAGTCAATTCTCATTCTCTTCTTTTTTATTCCTTCTCTATGGATGTAGGAATGATGAGTGTTATACACGTGAAAGCGTGCTGTGAACGGTGAATTTTCACGCAGCAAACTTTGAGTCTTCATTTGCAGCAAATAGCTTTCCCACCTTGATGATGTTGAATTAACGACACTACTTTTGGTTGTTTCTATAAGAGATGATGTTTATAGACGTCTGTATTGTGGATGGAAATTACTGACTCTTATTTTCACTTCGCCGTAATAGAATTGAGATAGATTTGCAGTCCTCTATGATAACATTGTATTGTGCACTTGTGATTTACATGTTCTCCTAATTCTGGAAATATTTGGGCCATAATTTCGTGGATGAACTCCGACAATAGTGACTTGAGATGTGGCTGTTATTCAGGACTTGTTCCTTTTGTCGTGCGTGTAGCTGCCTTTGATGCAGGACGAAAATAACTGAAAGTACAGGTGTGTTCGAGATTTGAAAATGTTTCAGCTCAAATTTAGTTCATTAACGATTTGGCACCTCTGATTTTACAAAGGGACAAGGATATATATGTATTTTTAGTGGTGTTTTGAGATTTTATTCTGCCAAGGTTGCGGTCATGGAAAATGTGTTCGGTTTTAGTTTGTAGTAGTTCAATAAGATTGCAGGAGCGAGTGCAGTCATTCAGTTCGGTTCAAATTTTGCTGTTACAATAGCTCTGGATATTTTTTGCCATGCTGCGGTTGTAAGGGTTTTTATTGCAAGAAAATGAACTTTATTTAAGTAACCTCAGCTCTGAACCTTCCCCTTTTGCGTTTAACACTGCAGAGAGCCTTCAGTTATGACGTACTTTGCCTCTTACTGTACCACGGTCACACCGGGAAGCTCACTTTTCATCGATGGCTTGCACATCAGAAACAGACGAATAACCCTGGTAATAATTTGTGAAAAATTTGTACAAATATTAATTTTATGTTGGTGTATGTAGTTTTTCAGAATGCTGTTGATTTAATGTAATTAAATTACTTTATTTCATTGTTCCCTTGACTATCAATGTATTTCTACATTTGCTATTCAATATTTTACTGAGATTTGCTACGAAGTGGAAATTTTTCCAACTAGTTCAATTCGAGATATTAGCATTGGTGGTAGGGTTTGATTTAATGGAAGTTAATACTTTTTTAAAAAGTTAAATATTTGCTTCTTCCTTTATTTGATTTCGAACTTTTCTATTTGAAGGATTTAAATGAAGATAATAAAGCTTTATAATGAGTGTATAAGATAATACGTTAAAATTTTCCTTATTAGCACACAGTGTGAAAACTTGTTCTAGTATAACTTATGCATTGTATTGTTTTGTTGCTTGATTCGGTCATCGCATGTAGAGCGAACAACTCATTAATCAGGAATCATTGGTCTAATCCTATTGCATCAATGCTAATTTTATCGTGCCAGCTACGTGTCTTCTCCATGAGAAATGACTTAAGTTTTACAATTCGTTTGTTGATTTCTAGCAGTATTTGAAAGTATTCGACCGTAGAAAATTTAGCTCGCGATACCCAGTCAGACTTTTCCACCAGAACATCTATGATGTTTGCTGGCCAGTGCGGAAGCTATACTTGGGGCCTAAAATCATCGATATTCTGGCGAAAATGTTAGAATGGCTATTGCTTTATTCTAATACTGTTTTAATTCGTCGATGTAGAAGTTTTCAAATGTTCTGCGAAGGAAATTTAACGCTGTGTTGGTTTGAATGGATTATTTTACCACGAGACAGCAAAGTTGTCGGTGTCGCTGCGACTAGTGTGTGGGGCAGCTGCCGTGAGGCGTACGCAGCTGCTCTCATACGAACGCCAGACGTGATGTACGGCTGCTGCAGCAGCTGCTGATTCAGCTACCACCGTCTACAGCTGTGCTCCTCGCCGACAGCAGTAAGCCTGCCTCGTGGCTCTGACAACAGGAAACTGGTATCACAGCCACAAAGCCTGCGCAGCTGTAGCTGCGACTGGCAGCAGCAACACATGCCCGCTGACCCTGAGCGGTCTACTCCGCCGTCTCGGTCTCCCACTGGATTCTTCCGCCATTCTCACGCATTGTTCCGAGGAGCCGTTCCAAGGGTCTTCTTTTTTTGTTTCCCGTCACTACATTTAAATGCTTCTTTGCTGGCTTCTACCATTGTTCACGAGTTCTTTTTGGTTCTAGGTCCGTTGCTGAGTAACTCTCCTGTTCAAGTGTTTCGCGCGTTCTTCCCGGAAGTCTTAAATTATGATAAACGTCTCTTGAAGTTTTTGCGTTTCCCTCGTGAAAGGAACGGGCGAAACAATAAAGTAATTCTCAAAGCTTCTCCGTGCGCGTAAATTCTGTGTGGTTGTTACCATAAACATTACAGTTAACGACTCACGATACCCTTCAGGGGGATACAACTATTGTATCTATGGGAATTAGCACTTCCAGGTGGAAAATGTGCGAGGACCCGAGCTGAGACTTTGGTAGGCCTTCTTTTTATTGGAATAATGTTTTTTGTTATCTAAGGACCACCTTTTTTCAATTCACTGCTGTCCTGTTTTCAGCTCCTCTGACTTTCTTCTTCAACGTTTATCTTATTTCATAACCTTCCTTCTTATCTTGCTATTTCTATGCGCACGGTATCCTTTGCGGGAACACCCTTTGTACATCAATTCCACGTTTCCTTAACTCCATAATAAACGGTGCCTTCATCCTTCCTGTCTTTTAGCATCTTTGTTGTGGTAAAGGGAGACTAAAACTAATTTATAATAAATCAATTAAGTACTCACGATTAGGGAAACGTGTTGTGTCACTGGTTTGTTTATGTGCATCCACAGTGTTTTCTATTTTCATAGGCGCGGTGTCACTATCAAGTCAGACTCGTCAGTTATAACCTCACACTGTTCAATACATAATTTCTCTTCGGAACTTTTATTAACGTTGAATGTCAATGATTCTGATGCGTGTTCCGTGATGTGTCTCACCTGTAGAGAGGAAGATCTCAAGCATTGAATAAAATTAAGACCAGCTACCAACGGTACTATCATTAAACTGATGTGATGAGAATATTTATACTCGTATGAACCTAGATTCTTCTTGTAGTGGGAATTCTCATTAGCCATTACGACTTTACGTTATGGCCGTAGCGACACGTACTTTGGATCGTCTCGCAGGTGACAATCAGTACATCGATGAGCTGTTTGTTATTGAGAGTCGTCACTCTCTTTGGCTGGAACCCTACCTCAACACTCACGATCGCAGCTTCGTGTCTAGCTCATTACCCGCATCGGGTGCATAGCAACCTGATAATCTTCCACACTTGCTGTGTGTCAACTTGATTAAGTGCGCCGATTGCTTTGCACACGTTCACTTCAACATGCGCACCTGTGCAGACACGCCTCGATCAACTGCACCAAGTGCATATTTATATCGTTATTGGTTTTCATGTATTCAGCTCATCACCAGTTCCATGTGCTTTTCCAGCGTATCAGTATCACCTGTTTCATATCAGAGTTGTCGCTCCCAGGACCCTCTTCTATTGAATGTCGTCACCTAAGCTTCAGATTCGTATCAATTTCATCTCTCACATCTCGTCGGTATCAACGTGATGACCCGCATCTAATGGATTTCAGACCCACCAGCTTCACTTGCTGCATTTAACCGTTCACAACCAGGTTAAGCATCACGTTACTCTCATTACCGTCTGGTGCCATTTCGATTCATTCATTTCAATACTGGCGATTTTTTAAACTCATCTTCATAATACCATGATTAATGGTCAAAATAATGAAAGCTTGAAGCGCTTTTCAGTAGGTCTGAGCATACCTGTACACCTCTCAAATGATAGCCTGACATGGTGCTTCTCGTATTATTTGTGATACGCATTCCAACCTCTGAATGTCAGGCGCTAGAAACGAATCATTGTTCTCTTATGGAATAGGTGTTTTTAATGTTTTTTCGATTTAATGTTGAAATAATTGTTACTTTAGGTTAATCTTAATTTATTTCGTAGTTTCTCACTGAATGTTGGTGAGCGACTGGTGAGGTGAGAACAGTTGCGGCAATTCTCACGGGCGCGACCGCTCCGTTGTAGACGTGAGAAAATCTCTTACTTCCAGTACCGGGGCCAATTCGAGGGTCTCCACGGTGGCAACTCCAGTAATTCTTAGATGTTCTTGCTTCTCTGAAAAATGAAGAATTTTTTGCATTTATTTTTATTCGCTATTTTTAGATAACTAAGCATAATTGTTTTGATAAAATTGTCGATTTGCATGCACTTTATGAACACGTTCACCTTTTCGAGAAAATTTCCACATCACACTCGTGACTATGTGGAATTATTTTCTTTACTAAAGTTTAAAAAAAATTAGCATTGCATAGGCTCAATTTCGTAAAAAGTTGAATTTGTAATAGGCCTTGTAATTAGTCTTGATGTTAAATGTACAAATGATGCAACCTATCATGCTTGAAATAGTTTCCTAGGATAGCGCTCTATAGTGGTTCGCATTCCAAGTGAATGATGGAAGACCTTGACGAGCTAGCACCTACAGCGCCAGAGCTTGTTTTTGCTCATTTTATTGGTCTTTAGTTACAGCAGCGGGTCGAAATTATCGCCAAGTAAAGATGCTCGTTCGTAATATGGGTGCGTTCTCGAGTGTACAGCCAACAACTTTGATAATTTTAAGGCAGAAAATTAGCCAGTATTTGGTTGAAAATTACAACTTATGTGAGTAAGCGGATGTGAAATATTTTAGGCCTGTCTTTCATAGGCTAACGCACCGGATGTGATTATGGGAATATGTTCAGCAACATTCTTTCAATTCACAACTTGAAATTGTGAGGATTTTATCCGTCGTCCATATTCAATTGCCCTGTTCTTCTTCGAAGCCTCTCAAACTCTCACATGCATACGAACGTATGCTCTGCTGTGGGCATTAATGATTCGAGAACGTATGCTTATTGACATTTTGGCTCTTGTTACTACCGAGATTTCTTATCACTTGCTTGAGCAGGGCATGTGGTACTGTATCATTCTCATTCTAGCAAGAGTAATGTTTCTGATAAGTGAAATGCTTTTGTTTGTTGCAAGCTCGTTTGCTGGGCATTTTTCCATTATGTATTAGTTCTGCCAAATACCACCTGGCCTAAAAACATCTATTTTTAATTGTAACTTAAAAGAAATAGTGTTTGGATAGGAAAGTTGTCTAACTTGAAGATAACTGTTGGGCAGGGCAGAAATCCTTGTGGCTCGTAAATACATACTATGGATGCTCAACTTCCTTTGAAAATCGTGAAATCGATTTTATCACAAGAACGTAAAGCAAGTGGTATGCACTCTGTGCATGCCATTCATGTTCGTAAGGATTATTTTTATGACCGAGTAAATTTGAAATGCCATACTGCGTTGGTACTTGCGATTTTTCAGAAGACTTCTATGTACATAACGATATCTTGAGTGAAGAAGACTTTTATGGGTTGTCTAGTTATGGTCCTCATAAAGGTCGGAGTTTTGTATTATTGTCGGCTAAGCTATTCGCTCGTGTTCCTCAATTGAGTTTGTGTTGGTGTACCCATTTAAACTATTCCAATGGGAACATGAAGCGTGTCATTGGGCGATGGACGCAAAACAGAGACGTTTGGATTGTGACTGCCGTGAAATTGTCTCGTAAATGGCTCTCTCTGAGAAACTGTGTTACAACGCAATAGCCTTTTTGCTCACGATTAGGCTCATGATGCCGTGGGCGTCGACGTTGCCAGTAATTGCTTTTTCTGGCGGCGCGGACGTTTTGGGTGCAGGTCATTCCGTCCAGAGAAGTGAGTTCAGTGTGTCCAGTCTGAACGCCTGGCATTGCCTCTCTCTGAAATGTTCTCGTTAAAGTCAGAAGTATATTTGCTTCTTCCAACTTATTCTAAGTTCACCTCAAATGCTTTTCTGTTCGAAGCATGCAGGTTTAGTCGTATTTTAGTGGATAATAGTTTTCGATCTTGTTGAAGAGTTAAACGCTATTTGATGAATGTGATTAATGCCTTCAAAGCCTTAAACTGTATTTTTTCGCCCAACATTCTACTCGTGTATTTGTTTACGAGGCTTTTGACATGTTTCTCTTTTCTTATTTTGTTTCTTTCAACATAATCTTACATTCATGGTTGAGACTCGTAGAGGTTAGGCTTACTAATTCTGTGGCACCTGTCGCTGAGGTCTGGAGGCGTTAACTCTAGCTTTATAAGTTTGCCGTGCACAAGACAGGTTGCGCATAGTGGTGCTAGGCTGCCTCATTCTTCGTGTGGGTTTCGGAGCAGCGTGTTGGTTCACCAAACGGAAGCTTCTCTGGTTTACGGTCCCACTTT
This sequence comes from Platorchestia sp. MABIK, assembly GCA_014220935.1. Classification (NCBI taxonomy): domain Eukaryota; kingdom Metazoa; phylum Arthropoda; class Malacostraca; order Amphipoda; family Talitridae; genus Platorchestia; species Platorchestia sp. MABIK. The sequence goes on along the minus strand of JACJUY010000584.1, from coordinate 171,769 downwards.
TGGTTTGAACTTCTGCCGCATAATGCAGAGCAAGAAACCTCGCCGCCGGCCGGTGGTTCTACTTCCTTCGCAGTTGCGACCATGTTACTGTACATCAGACTGTTGCTTACGTTGTTGTGTTTGTAACACTACTGCGAAAGTTCTGTTAATTACAGCAACTGGAACTCTTAATCATAAGTAAGTGTACTATTATAAACGTTCGTTCTTTTGCACTGTATTATAATTATTTACGTACTAAATTACTTGAATAATTTGATTTACTGCAGTATTTTTTAGGCTTTATTTTGTGAGTAGTTAAGTAACTGTATACTCTGTACACACAATAATGTTATGATTCCGCTGCCATATTGTACATGTGTTTTACCTTCCAGAGTATACTCTGCCTTTTGGTTGTAGAGACTTCGGCTTTTCTCCGGAGTTATGCATGACTTTTCGTGGACTAGAAGTATCTGATGTACCCTGTTCGGATAACGCTCCGCGGGGAAATTTCTCAGCTAGTAGCTGCGAAGCCAACAACATTTTTAGCTGAAGTTTTTTATTGCGGTTTGATTGTTTCATGTTTCGTCATTCCCCTTTTTTCCTGGAATTGAAGGAAGATGACGGCTCATTATGCAACCGACTACTTTATGAAGTAAATGAATCATTAATGTATATCGATAAACTCAAGACGTGTACTGAAACGAAATGATTTCGAATATATTTCATGTTATCTTCGCGTAAAATTTCAAATCGTACACATTTGTTCTAAGCGCATCATTTGCAGGTGTGAACAAGGATCGTACATTCGGACGAATGTTGGAGTGTTAGTCAAAAGAAATGCAGTTTGCAACAGTGCCAGTGACCGGCTAGTGTAGTAATTTCCGTAGTTGATAAATTTTGCAGGAATGTCATGACTTATGTGATATTCGATGTCACCAACATCAATGTATTTTCAAAGAGTATTGTGGTTCTGATTAAAAATTATTTAGTCACTTTCTGCATGCAGCGGTGGACTGTTCTAATGAAGACTGGTGTTCAAGACACAATAGGCTCGAGGCGTATCCAAAAATGAGATTGTGAATGGAACTGTTCTATTTCACATCTTTATGGGCTAAAATCGAGGAGGTTGATTCCATAAAAATATCGCTTCGCATGATTGAAGTAAGGGTTATTTTGTACACAAAAATAGTATGTTAAAAGAAACTTGTATCTTGAAATGCAGAACTCAATCTTGATTTACTCGTTCCCGGCTAGCCTCTCTTTGCCTGTTCGTACTACAAAATGGATCATTAATTCGAGCACGTTGTATGCGCGTTGAGGATACAACGATGAATCACAGGATGAATGGCTGTGGACCCGAGTCGGAGTGGGCGGCAGGGGCCGTGCATTGGTGGCAGGTGTCGGCAGCATTGCCTTCCAGTCTCCAGGCGCGACTCCCCTCAGGGGGATACAGCTATTGTATCTATGGGACCTGGCCTTCACAGGAAGAAAATGTGAGAGATCCCGAGCTGAGAGTTAAGTAGGCCTTCTTTTTTGAAATAGAATGTTTTTTGTTATGTTAAGGACTGCCTTTTTTCGGTTCACTGCTGTCCTATTTTTCAGTACCTACTTTCTTCTTCAACTTTTATCTTGTTTCATAAACTTCTTTCGCAACTTACTGTTTCTATGCCCTTTCTGCATAGATTCCGCGTTCCCTTATCTCCATACTAAATGGTGCCTTCCTCTCTTCGGAATGCTTTTTTTTTTTTGCAATTAGGGAGGCTTAAACTAAGATCTAATCTAATGTGCAGGCGCGACTCCGGTGTGCTGGGCAAGCTGGAAGACGTTGGATACTTGTAGTGAAAATGGCTTCCTTACGTGATGTTTTGTTGGCTTGTCTGGGGTCAGCGCTCTTTTTAAATGGATATGAATGTCGTTCTTGATTCTTGTTTTAGGGTGTTGATGGAACTGTATTGTTTTGTGTTCTAATTTTATTGTCTTGTTTAACTGTGTTACTAAAACTTGACAAATTAGTGCTCTCTAGGGTAAGATGTTAGGTCCCTAGCCGAAAGTTAGTTAGGCCTTTCTTTTGTTGATTTAATTTCCATCACGAACCATCTTTTTTCAACTAGCGCCATCATTTCAATTTTATCCATTTCGTTCATACTATTTTATTCTTGACGAACTATCATTTTTTTATGTTTTGGGTCAAATTTTTTTCGGTGTATTGTTGTCTTTTTTCACAGTATTATCTTCTCAAACTTTCATCTAGCGATGTAATATTATTTCAATCTTACTCTATACGTAGTGTGTCAGGGCGTACGTTCTGCATGTATTCTCCAATTTTTTATTACTTATGAAATGGTGCCTCGTGCCTTCCATTCTTCAGAATACCTTGGATGTGGGTAGAGAGGCTCATACTAATTTAGTGTAATTTGTTAAGGAGGATGAAACTAACTTTCATTTAATTTTATCTGCGAGCTTACATTTCATGACATTAATTCGAGAAGGTACGATGGTGTTATTTAATTGTTACTGTACTTCACCCGCTTTATATTTTGTGAGCATGTTACCTCTGGCCACCAACGGTCAGTGTACCTGCACACCTGACGCTTCATTTCACAGACTTGTTGTACTGGTCATAACTGAGGATGAAATCGAATGATAAAAATTGGTACATTAAATGTACTTGCGTTAACTTCAGTGCGTTCAAACTGCTCACTTGGCTGTAGTTGTTGGAGACGTAAGTTGATGAATAATGGTGGAAGCTAATAATGACAGATATTGATGTAGCGGCGAAATGATTAGCTTGAAGTGTAGTGACTGTATTCACTCCCTTCACACACTGAGGCAGTAAGCCTAGGTTCGTCTATCTTGCAACATGGGAACCGGCGCTCTTTGAGGAAATGCTGTTAGGTGATCTCTGACATACTAGTATATGAACTAGGACTTTCGGGTTTCGTGCTCACTTTGCTTCTTCCAGTTTTCAAGCCTTCTTCGGTATCTTTTATTTCCTTCCTCTTCCTTTTTAACTTACTGTTTCTGCGCACTGAGTATCTTATGTGGGAACGCACCTAATGTACAGATTTCCCGTTTTCTGTTGTACGTGTTAAATGGTGTCTTCTCTTCGCTCTCACAAGAGCGGATTTGTCACTAGGGTGTCTTAAATGAACGACATAGTATTATAATAATTGAATGATTATGGCACTTTTTGTCGAAGTGAAAAACGACACGGAAGAATCTGCTAGAGGTGGAGGTGCTAGACCTATTAATGACGACACTGAGGACTAGGTAATCAAAGTAAAACTTATTGAATTGTTTTCACAGTGGGGCTCCTCGCACTGTTGTAAATTTTCTGCTATTTTGGATACACAATAAAAAATCTATTCTGAAAATAAAGTAGAAAGTAGTAGTAGACATGGAGGTGGAGGCTGTAGATTTGTGGAGGTGTTAAAGGTGGTGAGCTACTGCCTACACCTGTTGCTCTCTCAGTCAGGGGAGAGATGTGGGAAGGGAGGCGTTGGTTAGGGGGGAGCATTAGCCGTTGTCTCTCTGTCGTGTTTCTCTCTCTCTCTCTCTCTCTTCTCTCCCCGTAGAGAGTGCCTGGCTCCCGTCACTTCTCTTTCCTGGTCCACAGCGGCTGTCTGTCTCCGCTTGAATGAGCGTTTCGAAAATTCCTGACACTCTCAGACTAGGAATCTGGCGACGTTGGCGGTAACGAATCGTTGCGTCTCCGGTAACCTCGTCTTCTAATGTGGGATCATGTTCCCGTCGCTGCAGGGCGGACACTTGAAGTTACTAGCCGTCAGGGCTATCTTGGTCAAACGTCTTTTTCAGATTTCGGACGGTGAAATCGATAAAATGCTCAGCAGTATGCATACACTCCTTCGTAAACGTTGTGGAAAACCTATGCTCCAACCCATGGCTATTCTCCCTTTTAATGATCATTATTAGCAGTGCATCCCCTCAGGGGGATACAACTATTGTATTTATGGGAATTCGTGCTCTCAGGGAGCTTTGGCTATTCAGGCTTTGGCTATTGGTGAGTGAGTGCATACCGTGCATACCTGCCCTCCAAGTACGAGCACACCAAATGTTCGTGAATGACAATTAGCGGTTCGTGAATATGTGAGGTCCCGAACTAAAGGGGGACCCTTTTTTAAATGTTTTTTTGGTTTCGTTCCGGAACTTTTTTTCGGTTCACTATTGTCCTGTTGTTGAGCACCTACTGCTTTCTTCGTCAACTTATATCTTGTTTCATAAACATCTTTCTCAACTTACTGTTTCTATGCATCTTGTACATACATTCTGCGTTCTCTTATGTCCATACTAGATGGTGCCTTCCTCCTTCCTCTTTTTGGAACGCCTTTGCGGCGGTTAGGGAGGCTTGAACTAACATTTAATAATTTTGATGTGCATTCAATAGTCAGCCGAGTGAAGTGTTTTACTCCTGGCCATTGCCCATGCAGGGGAACCTAGCGTATATCCACTAGCAGTTACATTTGGGGCGACCACATGGTCAATTATTTTGCTGGTTTGTAGCATTCTAGCATTTGCAGGTGCTCTAACTTGAGTTAGAGTTAGGATTTAGGATCGGTATTAGCCCAAAAATTGGCCTTGCGCTATCAAACATAAGTTTTTTAGCGGTATCATTGAAACCGGTGCCAGGTAGCAGTTGTTATGCCTGTCTCTTTCTGTCACACACCCTCAATCAAAACTCCTTGGAGAGTTCATTGAAGCTGTTTAGTTGTTTCATTTTCAGTGTCACTTGAAGCAACGCGCTCGCTTATCGTTCGAGGTATAAATAATGCACTGCTTGACCTACAAGGAAATAACTCGTGTGTGAACGAACTCATCTTCCTATAATTAACTGTTATCTGATATCCTTGAGAATCCCAGCGTAATTTTCGGATTTGTTTTCGATTTGTCGAACAACAAGAATGCAAGCCGAGCATGGCCCTAAACTTGCTGATTGCCGGTGTGGCGTAGCCTTGAGGTGGGATGCTAGGCATGAGGATATCAAGTAAAGGGCGTGAAATACAATAATGATTCGGCAATTGAATGGTCGAGTTCATGCTTCGATAA
>JACJUY010000584.1:133685-166465 GCA_014220935.1 Platorchestia sp. MABIK | reverse complement strand
ATCCTCTCTTTGGATCTCATTTGTTGAGGATAGGGAGGCTTAAACTAACTAATGATCTAATCTAATCTCGAACAGACACATGCTTTTTGGGTCTATGTACCTTTGTTTTTAATCGATGGCTTGTGCGTCAAAAGCGAGCGTTATGAAATTTTTTATTGGTGGGAATTTCAATGGTAAATACGAGAAACCATGCGATGGGAATGGCGTTGGATTTGATTTGTTTGTAAGTCTGTAAACGCAACCTAATTCATGATTTCTTCAGCAATACTCGGATATTTACCTATGAATTCAGTATTAAACATGCATCTTTGTAGATCGCTTTCAGCTACTCGTTGTATTCTTCAAATTAATGTGGTACTAGAATCGTAAGTTTTGCTAAATAAGTTGGTTCTGAGCCGCCATTCCGCTGTTCAAAATGGTAATGATACAAATTCGCTTCAAGTAAAAAGTTTTGTTAATGTTACTACTTCATTAGCCCTTTATCGACCAACGTCTTTTCTGAAGGACAATGAGAAATCACTCGTTTCTTTCTTATATTCTAAATGCTTTGATGAAAAGTTCACACTGTCCTGGATTTCATGAATGATAATTTAAGGGAAATTTAGCTCTTAGGCAACACTTCACATAACGTAGCGTGTATGCAGCTGTATTTAGGCGCCAGATTGCTTCTCAATATGTGCATCTTATTTCTAACGAACGCTATTACGTCCATCCTTCACTATTAGGCTCTCAGGAGGCAAAGGGTAGGCAATAGGCTTAGGTTGGTGAGGTTTGTTTATCCTATGCCATGGGGACTGCTGCCTACAGGGGAGAGATACTCTTAGGGTACCGATTTCTGAATTTCGCGCCCACTTTACTTTTCCAGTTTTCATACTCTCTTCGCTATCTCTTTTTTATCTTTTCTTCCTCCTCCTTCATAACTTACTGTTTCCAAGCGCAGAGTATCCTGTAGGGAAACGTATCTTGAGCATAGATATCCTGTTTTCTATTGTCCATACTGAATAGTTCTTCGCATCGCTCGCTTGATATCGCATTTGCTGTGGCAAGGGAGTCTTAAAGTAACCAATTTATGAATTCGAATCTATCTTCATTTTATCTCTTACAGCAGAATTAATTTAATCACTTGGATTATTTTAGATCCTAACGCTTTTTTCCCCAGGAAAATTTTCTTGAAAAGGATTTGATATTTTGAACTTCATAGGTTTATCTCACATTGTATTGTTACGTTTAGGAGTACTGGTGTTAGGTGGTGCATGGCTAATGTTAGTCATATACTTATTTTCTATAAATCCATTGCCTTTCAGATGAACCTTTACACGTGCCAAGCGATCGGGATTGAAAAGTGTAAGATCTTTGTGTATTCTGGACCACAGTTTTGATGCCTTACTAAGTGTGTGCGATAAATTATAATTTGGAATAGAGGAGAAATTAAATCTATAATGATCAAATTTGAGATGTTCAAGATTGCAGCCAGCACCCTTATTTCATCATCCCTTGACTTTCCCCCCAAAGTCAATCATCTACGAACATTTTACCTGACTTGGTGTATTTTTGTCTGATCGCTTGGCAGGCTCAGCTAAAAATTGTCTTGGTTCTCTGACGAGTCAGCGTTTTAAACGTGCCATCTCTGCGCTCTCGTGCTTGTGTGGCGCCTGCTGATTCTGACACAGTTGTAACATGAGATGCTTGGTTGCAGCAAGTGCATTCGACTGAACTAGCTTAGCTCGATTTTTGGGGGCGTCTCAGCGCTGTGTGTCTCAAACCTAGCCTCTCCTCAGAGTGCATTTTAGTGTCATTTTCTATGGTTTTAAAGTTGTCTGGTCGTATACTTCCGTGAACTTTCGAGGTATCAAGCTAGTGGGAAGGGATTTTCAGAATCTGTGAGAGCATTTCCAGGAAGGGGATTTATGCTCGAGTTTTCAGAAGTGATTCTGAATGGAATGTTTTTTATATAAACCGACACTGAAAGGTCGGTTCCTGAATCAGTGCGGGCAACTAATATCTCCTCGACAGCTTACTTCAAGTGAAAACTTGAAGTTTCGAACAAGATTATAAACCAAACCCCAGCAGATCCAGCAAACGCTCCATGCAGTCTCTTTTATAGGATAGCCGATTTCCTTCTCATTCCGTGGTTTGAAAGGCCGCTAATAAGTGGTGCTTTCTGTAAATTTATTTATTTCATAGCTATTTTCAGTTCATTCAATATAACCCTAAGGGGGATACAACTATTGTAGCTGTAGGAATTAACACTTCCAGAGGGAAAATGTGTGGTCCTGAGCTGAGAGTTTGGTAGGCCTTTTTTTGTTGACATAAAATGTTTTTTTTATTTTGTTAACGGCCATCTTTTTTCGGTTCACTGCGGTCCTTTTTTTCAGCACCTCTGATTTTCTTCAACTTTAACCTTGTTTCTAAACATTCCTTCTCAACTTTTTCTATGCACACGGGATCATGTACGGGAACACACCTTATGTATAGATTCCGCGTTCCCTTAGCTTCATACTAAATGGTGCCTTCATCTCTCCTCTCTTTGATCATCTTCGTTGTGGTAAGGGAGGCTAAAACTAATTTATAATTATGTATTTTATACGTTGGAACATAAATCTTTTTTCTTTCGTTGCAGAATATTTTTTGATGGCTCCAAAAATTACTCACGAGGCTTCGTCAGAAACAGTGTTAACTATTTTGTCGGTGTTTCTGGCAAATTAGGGTCGTAAAAGTTATGTTCAGTAGTCTTCACACACGTTTTAAGCCTAGCTCAATTAGAAAAAGCTACATGTTGCTTTAACGGTAAAGACGATGCATTATCCTAACATGACGAGTGTGTGTTGTGATGTGCACCCGTGAAACAGCTGTGCAGTGGGTATCAGGGTGCGATGCGCTCGTTAAGATGTCACTAGGGTGCGAGGTATGTGCCGCAGACCAGCGCGTTACGATAGACGTGAGCGCTTGCAGTGGCGGTGGCGCTGGCCGTTGCAGCGCCGCGACGGCCCGAGGATGTGCGCGCAGCATAGGAAGCTCCGCTGGGGTCGATAGCCCCGGAAGCTGGGTGCTGCTCCTGCAGTCTTGTGCTCGTGTCTTCACTGCTGCTCCACTCCCATTAGGAATAAACGGCCGATTTAACGGTAATATGAATGCGGAATGGGATTGAATTAATATCATTGTGCTTAAACCTGGAGTGTCTTACTTCTATTCTGTGTTGCCTGAGGTACCTACAGAAAGATAGGATTAATTTCTTGACGTCCGTCTTTCTCTCTTGACATGGACCAAGCATATGTTAATCTACGAAGCCACTTATCGTACATTTGCATGCTTTTGTACGCGAGCGAAAGGTCAACAAGTCGGATCAGATGCCGTATACCAATGCAAGATTATTGGGCGCGAAACGTCTCGTATTCCTGCTTGTAGGAATATTGTACGGATAGAAGTTGAATATTTTGTACGAATTTTATTCAATCGTGAATGTTTTTATTGCAATGTTAGCACTGTCATCACTGTTTCGCTATTGTTTATAAAATTATTTACTTTATTCATCGTTTAATTTGTCATCATTTTCTTTGCTGTCAGTGTTTTTATTTCCATGCTGCACTCGTTTTTTCCCCGCCCATATGCCTCCGCTTCAGCTGCTCTTCTTTTTAATTCTTAACTACAGCATTTTTGAACAAATCAACTCTCTTCTCTCTGTTGCGCATTCAGGTATTTGATTATTAGTTCCATTTCACTCCACTTCTGGTGTCCTCATAAAGCGAGTAAATCATGCAAAAGTTTTATAACTCCAAGGATCACTTTGAATATTGTCAATTGTGGTTCGTACAGTAGCTCCCCATTACCAGTGACCATAGCTATGAGTGTATCGCTGTACGATGACTAGTTGCGACACTACGGTGGTTAACTAAGCTACCTGCTAGTACGAGCACCGGGACCTCCACCACCGCCTCTCACCCTCTCCAGTAGCGCTCGGTTATTGAACCTGTAGCCCAGTGCTCTGGAGCTGCAAGCCTCGCTGCCTCTTCTTCTAACGTTACGCAAACTTGCATCAAACTTGTTGCTCCTTGTACTGCCTTCTTGGAGCACTATTCTCCTATCTTTCATTTCATATCAACAATTTTGTTATATGCAAAGATTGGGGATACAAGGCGTCTTTTGCTAAATCAGTAATGTTTTTAATGTGAAAACTTAGTTAAATTTGATCCTGATCAAATTATATAGAGAAATCAATCGTTAAATTTCGAGGCCAGGCGTGATTTTGGCCATATCCTAAGTAGAAGGTATAGTCATTCACAGGTTTCCAAAATGAGTGTGAAGCTTTAAACATGGCGAGAAAAGGTTGCTTAAAACGACAAGTTCAATAAGACCCCTCAGGAGGATACAATTATTGTATACATGGGAATTGGCGCTCCCAGGGAGAAAATGTGAAGTCCTGAGCTAACGGTTAGGTAGGCTTTCATTTTGTTGAAATAGAATAATTTGTTTTTGTTTTGTGACGGATCATATAATTTTCGGTTCACTGCTGTCCTGTTTTTCATCACCTACTGTTTTTTTCAACTTTTATGTTGCTTCACAATTTTTTTCTCATCTTACTGTTACTGTACACCGTGTGCATAGATTTCGCGTTCACTTTAGTCCATACTAAATTGGGCCTTCTTCTTTCTTCTCTTTAAAACGCCTTCGTTTCTGCAAGGGAAGCTTAAATTAACTAATCAAATCAAAAGTCTATAAGTGAAAGTTGGTTATTTTCGCTCTTTCATCGCTTTATGAAGCTGTTTGTTCCTAATATAAATAAGTTCTTCATTTTTTAATGTCGAATGTAATTAGGCTGTCGATTAAATTGACTCTCATAATTGCTCGTTTCAGTGCTTCATATTGTAACCTTTCTTGGTCCTTGACGTGGGAAAATTGAACTGACTTAGGTAGATTATGAACATTTTGATATACGTAGTGTGTACAGGCTTAGAGTCTTACAGTTCGTTTAGTGCTCTGGCTTTTGAAGGTAATGTGGAATTACATTTTAATTTTCCTCCCAGTGAATAATTAATCTATGTGCCAGCTAAAACAAGTTCAAGTTTTGGTGTATCTATCGGTGATTTATCTCGTGCGAGCATTTGTTACGTGTGTTGCATTCTGGCCTATAATGATCATTTCACCCGACTTCCATCGTACGTACACGCAGAATGTCCTGCATTGCTACTTCAAGTTCTGTCTAACGTGGAGCACCTCATTTCCGTGGACGGTTGAACGACTGACAGTCCCTTCGTGACATTTCCCCGTGCCGGGCTACGTGTCACGTAAAGATGTTAAGCAGCACCCAATTGTTCACGTTGCAGCTTTTTGTGCGGTGAGATGGTATTTTGTCTCGTAAAACGCTGATCTAACTCTCGTAACAAGATAGTGTTGGGTGTAATGTCGTGCGTAACGGCGGCGTGTCCCGCGAAACGGTAGCATGTACCTTGTAACGGTAGCGTGTACTGCGTAACGGCAGCGAGTCCCGCGTAACGGTAGCGTGTACCGTGTAACGGTGGTGTATCCTGCGTAACGGTGGTGTATCCTGCGTAACTGTGATGAATACCGTGTAACGGCGGCGTGTCCCGCGTAACAGCGGTGTATCCTGCGCAGCGGTGTATCCCGTGTAACGGCGGCGTGTCCCGTGTGACGGTGGTGTATCCCGTGTAACGGTGGTGTATCCTGCGCAGCGGTGCTGTATCTTGCGCAGCGGTGGTGTATCCTGCGCAGCGGTGGTGTATCCCGTGTAACGGTGGTGTATCCTGCGCAGCGGTGGTGTATCCCTTGTAATGGCGGCGTGTCCCGTGTGACGGTGGTGTATCCTGCGCAGCGGTGGTGTATCCCGTGTAACGGCGGCGTGTCCCGTGTAACGGCGGCGTGTCCCGTGTAACGGCTGCTCATCACGGTGCGCCGCAGCTCCTGGGAGCCCTGGGCCACGTCGAGCGAGACGCTGGAGGTGGTGGTGGTGGTGCTGGTGCTTGTGTGTGATGCTGGTGGTACTGGTGTGTGATGATGGTACTGGTGTGTGATGATGGTACTTGTAAACGGGATGCGGAATATAGAAAGTCCAACCAAGACCGTATTAAAACTATCCTTTGCGTTGGCCTCTGTTGAATCTGCTTCGGAGAAGTACCAAAAACTGAGAATTCCTTAAGCTGGTTTGCTACAGAGTTGGTGTAGGTACCTTCTGTCCAACAAAAAACGGGACATCTCTTTAGACGGTGTAAGGAGGAGCTTCTTTTGGGAGCATTCAGTAGAGGAACTACTCGAGCTCTAAAATTCTCGGCTGCCATTGTGACATGCACCCGAACTTTTCAGTGTCGGTGAAATTGATGCCTAGTAGTATTATTTTGATCGTTGTGACCACTAAATTTGGTCTTGTAATGTGGACACTGTTTAACGTCGATGAAGCTTGTACTAGGAAGTGCAAAACGCGTCTATACGCAGTTCGCTCCGTGGAGTTTGAAAAGCAGCTCCACAAGTTATGAGAACTTCACCATGAAGCACATTCCATTTTCTACGTGTGGTTCGATTAAACCAAACTTGAATAAGGTAAAGTCTGTTCGTGATGATTTAAGCTATTTATTTCATTTTCAGCAAACCACCATTATTCACGAATTGTAGGAATCTTTTTGGGGATTATTATTGGCCTCTGTCACTCGTACAAAAAGCTACTGTTTTTATTTCTGAAGTTTAGAGGTAAACAGAAGAGAAAAATTATGCCTTCAGTCTGAAGTCATGATCAAGTTAGATGAAAAAGTACTTCTAAACTAAGCCCTTGTCTTTCCAACAAGGTGCTGGTTCTACTGAACGAAATGATGAAATGGGACAGGCTAATTTTTTCTTTCGTTTCATAGTAATAATTTGAATTTTGCATTGGTAATGTAATTCAAGAACCATTACGTGTCGTTTAGGAAGGCAGTAGAGGCTCCTGTATCAACTATCTGAACTTTGCTCTCTCTGATGTCATCGGTGACTAAAGTTCTGCGCTTTGAGCAGCGTACGGCAGTCGCATAGTTTCTTCGAAATTTTTCAATCACACGATTTAATTTATATTAAGCCTGAAAAAGTTAGTATATGTTATTTCATGATGAGCGTGATTAAAAATGATTGTAACGCTGAACTTTATACAGCCGTAGTTTCCTTAATAAATCAAAGATTTCAAAATTCAAATCGACATGATTAAAAATTCATGTTAACGTAGATAGTAACGCAAGGTGGTAAATTGTCACACTTTAGCTTGTGTGGAAGTGATTTACCTCTGTTCAGGATTCTTTCCCAAAACGGAAAAATTGGTACCTCAGGAATCGGTCTAAAAACATTCACTGTGTCCGCAATGTCATCCACCATGATCTGACTGGACTTTCACTTGTATTCGTGGTACTAATTTGTCGCTGGAAGTGCGCACACTTGTGTTTAAATCATTATTTGAGTGGTGTACTGTATGATTGCTCATCGTTCAGAACTTGCGTTGCGTTGTTCAGTTCAAATTGTCGTGAAGCACTGCGCGTTGCAGCACAATTCCTTGTTTCCTTCCGTTACCACAACGTGCACAGCAACGATGGGTGTTCACGCTCAGCGTTCGCTTTGAGATATATGCCAGAATTGTTTCTTATGAACCCAGCGGAACTGATATTCATTCGTTTTTGCACCAAATGATGTGGGTATGATTTTCCTAAAGTTTGCGAACGTCCATAGTCACTGGTAAATTTTAAGAACACGCATTACGGAATACACAAATGAATATAGACGTAGAAAGCAAAATTTGAAAATTTGAATGTTCTTTGCTGTGCAAAATTTAGTCATTGGCCAGTGTCATGAAACATGTGCATCATGAGCTTTCATTGTTTTAAAGTCTCTTCGAACATTTTTGAATTCAGAACAAAAAGGAAAATATTACCTCTGTGACTGATTTCAGCTTTTGATGTTCATGTGAGATTTGATTTTGACTTTTTCGCGATGCAATCTCGGCCGTTGCATCAAGCGACGAGCATCTTCCTAGCTCATCTGTCCTTCGCTTCCAGTGAGTTCTTTTTTAGTTAGTTCATTGTTTCAAAGTTTTGGGTCACACCATTGTTGACTGTAGAGCAAGAAATGCTATTGAATTGACACTAGCTGGGTTTTATCACCGCATAATTTATTAAAAGTATTCATATAGCGGTTTTTGTGGTCAATTTTTCATGCAGTTGAAGTTTTCAAGTAATTGATGCGAAAGAATGAGTTGTTATGCATTGGAAAATGGTTTAGTTAAAAAACATAGCTAAACACTGAAGAATTGACAACGCAAAAATAATTCAAATTCAAACACGTTAGAAGTTCATGAAATTTAATTTTACGAAAATCGAAGTTTACATGTCTGATATCTTTATTTTTTTCATTTGATATGCAGAGAAATGTACCGAAAATGTACTATTTTCCATTAAGTCTCCGTTTTTGATACACGTACTTCTTATGGGGATTCAGCTATTGTATCTATGGGAATTAACGCTTCCAGGGGAATATTTATACGAGGTCACGAGATAAACGTCAGGTAGGCCTTGCTTTTGTTGAAACAGAATATGTTTTTTGTTTTGTTATGGACCATCTTTTATCGGTTTTCTGCTGTGCTGTTTTCAGCACTTGCTACTTTCTTCTTCAGTTTTTATCTTGTTTTATTAACTTCTTTCTCAACTTCCTGTTTCTATGCACCTTGTGCATAGATTCGGCGTTCCCTAAAGTTTATAATAAATGGGGTCTTTCTCTTTGCTCTCTTTGGAACGCTATAGTTGCGGTTAGGGAGGCTTCAACGAAGATTTAATCTATTCTTTTTACTCACGTGTCACGGAAAATTTTCAATTCACCCGTGTAATTGCGTTTGGTAGAAGCCATCGCTGGCAGAGAGAACACTCCTTGTTTATTTCGAGACTCCAGGACGACTGTGGTGCCGCGTTAAGTATTCCTTATGTACATACATATCACTTCGGCTTAATTGATGCTTCTATGTCAAGTGTCGTCGGCACCTGACATCCATCCATGACTGACCCCATTCCAGCTGACAATGAACTCTTAACTCCATTCGGGCTTCTATGTCTGAGTCTCGTATTATCGAGCTTGTCATATTATCGTCTGACTCACTGATTCGTATTTACCTGGCATCCGCTACGTAAACCACTTCTAGCGTGATCTTTCCTCTGATTCCGAGATGTGAGCCTCCGTTGACAATATTCTAATGTGGGTCCGGCTTTTGTCCTTCAGCCTTAGCTGTAGTTGGTACAGCGCGGGAAAAAATTACTCATTAGAAATAGGTTCTATGATATATGGTATGAGCGTAACTTCATTAGTCTTGTGTTCGATAATTATCTATTGATATTATTTATAATATTTGATGTATAAAACTTTTTAAAATCTTAATAGGCTACTTGTTCACTATTCAACTGCAAGCATCAACGTGTGAGTTATATACCATGGTCAAATTATGTTTTAACCGATATTGATTTTCCTTAAATATCTAAATTGCCAGATTGAGTCAGTCTTTACTGTTGTGTGCATTTGTGTGTTTATTTTTGTCTATATATTCAAATTTTCTGTTAAGGCTGTGTCCACCCATGTCAGGTGAGAAATTTGTACGTCGTCAGTTGTCGCAATTGAATACATTTGTTTAGATGAAGAACGCCTGCTCAGTATCAATTGCGCTAAACCTCTGCCTGCGGTCACCGGCTTTGTCACACACAAGTGTTGGTACACCATGCACATCTGTGCACTTGTGTGGCGGCCGTTGTTGAGCTCTTCTCTCTTGGGGGCTAGTGCGAGTATGAACATGAGTCGTGTATACTCAAAATGCTCACATGCGTGTTCCGTCTAACGTTTCTACGCCAAAAATCGATGCACAAACAATGGTAATTCTACACTTGTGCTTATTTTATGTGGTCGCATGGCTTTTTAAAAAGGAATAATTGCTCAGTATATGATGTGAGTTGGATTTTTCATTCCCCTCAAGGGGATACAACTATTGTATCTATGGGAATAAGCGCTCCCAGGGGTAAAATGTGGGAGGGCCCGAGCTGAGCGTTAGGTAGGCCTTCTTTTTGTTGAAATAAAATGTTTTTTGTTATGTTAAGGACCACCTTTTTTCGGTTCACTGCTGTCCTGTTTTTCAGCACCTAATACTTTCTTCTTCTACAAAGGAAAATCTTTTTTGTGAAGCAAATTTACAATAAAAAAAATGGAGAAGAAGTACTTTGAAAACATTTACTTTGAACGTTTCTAGCCTTTGCTCATTCTCAACAAAAGTATTGCGAATAAAATAATAGACGTGGCAGAACACTCAAGATTACAGAAGCGAAGAATATAAGCACGAACAAGCAAATAAACAAAATAATAATAATAATTTATCAGTTGACAATTTTCAGAGGGTATGCAATCTGCATTTCGTTGAGAGAAGGTTTGAGTTTATGAATGAATTATGGCTCTAAAATACGTGGGCCTAATTTGACGGTACAAGTATCTAGTATTTTAAATTTGCTAATGTCAATAATCTGTTCACAGGAACCATTACTACAATGTTGCCTTATTCTAGAATGAGTAGGGGAAGTAAGCAAGCAACCTGTACGATGACTTCGATCTGCATGTTCAGCAACCCTGACGTAAAGTGCTCGGTGGGTGGAACCCACATACTGCGTAGCGCAACGCGCACAACTAAAGTTATAGACGAGGGAAGATCGCATGCCGGTCGGGAGTACATCTTTAAATCTAAAAAATTATCCTATGGTGCGTTTCTTAACTAAAATAATACGAAAGAAAAATTTCCGGGAAAAATTTAGTCAAAAGCATTAAAAGGTCTTGTTCTCAAATTTTCCTATTGATTTCCAAAATATGGCAAAACGCAGTAACTATAGTTTAGAGCTTGAACACGAGATTTCGGAATAAATTTACTATTCAGGAACTTATTAATTGCTCGAAAAATAACTGAAAGTGGAAAACCATTGGTTGTAAAATAAGACTGTAAAACAATAAATTCTTCATGAAGGTCAGTGTAGTTTGAACAAATACTGTAGGCGCGAGTTAAAAGGGTTGAAATGCTATTAAGTTTAAATCTCTTGCAACAGAAACTAAAGTAACTTAAACCTAACCCGGAGAAAGTTGGTTTTCTGTAGACTGAGGTTATGAATTTATTACCAGATCGGTGTACATTGATATCAAGATAATTTAATTGATTATGTTTTCCAGATCTAATTTGATTTCCTCTACTTTTTTCTTGTTTCATCAACTTCCTTCCCTACTTACTGTTTCTCTGCCCCTTCTGTATAGATTCCGCATTGCCTCATCTCCATACTTAATGGTGCCTTCCTCCTTCCTCTCTTCGATACGCTCTTTTTTGTAGCGGTTAGGGAGGCTTAAACTAACCTATAATCTAATCTGGATTTGTCGTAGGAACAGTTTACCACACCATACCAGATCCTTCATATGTCGCCTTGTCGTAGACGCCAGCATGCAATCGTAGTTGGCCGTGCGTGTTTTGATAGCTGTGTCGACTTGGAACTTCACTATTCTTTCGTTTCATCCCCTTTAGCTGTGCGGGAGAGGTTGTACCAAGCATGCATCATCTTTGAGTTTAGATGTTCTGTTGCTACTATCATCCATTTTCAACAGTTTCTATGGGAATATTCGCGAAACATCCCCACAATATTCAATTTCCTGAGGGGGATACAACTGTTGTATCTATTGGAATTAGCATTCTCAGATGGAAAATGTGCGGTTCTGGGCTCAGAGTTGGATAGGCCTTCTTTTTGTTGAAAGAATTTTTTCATCGGTTCACTGCTATCCTGTTTTTCAGCACATCTGACTTTATTCATCAACTTTAATCTTGTTCTATAAGCTTCCTTCTCAACGTACTGTTTATATTCGTAGGGGATCTTGTGTGGGAACACACTGTGTACGTAGATTCCGCGTTCCCTCTACTCCATACTACTGGTCCCTTCATCCTTTCTCTCTTGGGAACACCTTTGTTGTGGTTAAATAGGCTGAACCTACCTTATAATTTAATCTACAATGTTCAACATGTCATTTTCCGATAGTGGCTATGTACATGGTAGCGGAATCTCCTCTAGTTTTTGTTGATGTGTTCGCAGTTGTCTCCGTACGAAGTAGTTTGCTGATTCATATGTTAGCCGAGAATTTTCACGTAACTTATGGAGTGGCAGGCCGGTCAAAAATATCAAATTGATTTTATTGCAGGGTGAAAATCCGAGTACAACGAAGTTGCCAAGGGTTGCTGCCAGTTTCATTTAGAAAAACGCCTCTCCTCCTCGCCTCTTCCCTTTAGGGGAAGACATGGGGTGGCGCATTGGATTATTCAATGGGGGACATGGTTGACCTGGGGTGTTTTGACCTTTTGATGCACGCTCCTGCAGAGGTAGGCTTCATACCTGTCATCATTCTCCCTTGAGGGTACACCCATTCTATTTATGTGGATTAGCGCTTCTAGAGGGAAGGTGTGAGGTCCCCAGCTGAAGACTGGAAGACCTTCCTTTGGTGGAAATAGGTTTTTATTTTATTACGGCCATCTTTTTTATTTACTGCCATCCTTTTTTGAAGCATCTTCTACTTTTTTTAAGCGTTTAACTTATTTCATCTTTGCTGTTTCTATGCGTTGGGTGTATGGACATTTCTTGTGAGTAGACTCCTCGTTCCCTCAATTCCACATTAGGTAGTGCCTTCCTACTTCTTCACTTGATAACACCTTTGCCTTCTGTTCTTTTGTTGTGGTTAGGGAGGCTTCGTTTAACGTTTCTAATCCATACATTGAGCATTTGTGCATAAACTTGTTCACATTTATAAAATTTATTGATTTGATTTTTGAGTGCTGCTATAGTGTGAGGTCTACCACACTATAGCATGAGATATGCCTCTAGCTAGTACTATAGCCTGAGGTTAGGTTACTAACAGATATTTCTGAATTCCATACATATAATTTAGCGATAGACACTTAATTTGTACATCTCAAACTGCACCTGGGTATGCGATGTATGGCGGTAGACCTCGCGCTATAGTAGCACCGATTTTTGGTCGTTGCAAATGATGCTTGGCATTTCATCCTGTATGAAATACAAAATTGTGACTGAATTACTTATTGTTTTACAGGTACGTGGATCTTCGGTTGGCCGTACTTGTCCGCATGTCTCACCTGTGAGTACTGTGTATTGGCGTCGTGATATGTGTGGGCACCCTGCCTACACCTCACGTTGCGAGGCGCAGGCATAGTGAGGTGTAGAATTTGAATAACTCTTCGCTTGCAATGCTCGAAGAATAAGAGGGTGGTGTGCGTCATAGACCGCTTGTGGGCCCGAGCGAGCTACTCAACGAAAGGGAAAGCAGCACTGGCTGGTGAGAGGAGGAGGTGGAGGAGGGGACCGTTAGCGGGCTTACGCCTCCTCTCTTGCATGCTCGCAGTAAGACTCGTAGCTCTGTCGTCCCGACGGCGCGTTCTTCGCTGGCCTCGTGTTTCCCTTCAGAACGTCCTCTGCCAGAACTCGGCCACGTTTGTTTCGTGTTACTTCGGCAGCTTCAGGTGTCACCCTCTTCCTTACTCTGTTGGTAATAAACGTGCATGTTTGGAGCAGTTAAACGCCCCCTATTTTTGGCAGTAACTGCTATTTTGAAACGCTTTTCAGTTGGTCAAGGTTTCGTTCGTAAATGTCTTTGCTTAGCTTACAACTCCTTTCTGCTGAATTGGTTGAGAATACCTAGTATGAAATTACGGGTTTCATTCGGTTTCTTAAATTTTTTATGATTCGTTGAGTTTTTTTTCTGATAATGCTCTAATGTCTGTATTATGTCATCAACTGTTGTTACTTAAGTGAATAAAATTGGAATTCTTATGAAAAATATTATGAATTGATACATCTATGACCGTTTAAAAGTATTTCACGTGAACAAAACCATCAGTCGTTCCTTTTTCAATGTTCAGTAATTCAGGTACGTTTTCCTTATATTGGGGGACTATTTACCCTGTGGCACTTTATGAAAGCAATTGACGTTTCTTTTCCTTAATTTTTGAGGTACTATTTGTTGATGTTTCTACTATACTATTGAGTTCATTAGTGAATTGGTGAATGAATGCTTTACGTGTATATATTCAGTACGCAATGTTCATTGATTCACTTCTGTTCTCCAAGGCACAATGAAAATAATGGAAATTAATTGAACGAAACGCAAATAACAGCAAAATCAGTCGCCAAGAGATTTTTGTACATCAATTGCGCTAGTATATGCGTGCCCGCTTCGTCAGGGGGGAAACAGCTATTATGTCTATGGGAATTAGCGCCCCGAGGGGGAAAACGCGAGGTCCCGAGCTACAGGTTACGTAGGCTTTTTTCCAGCACCTGATACTTTCTTCTTTAATTTTTCTCGTGTTTCATGAACTTCTTTCGTAACTCACTGTTTCTATGCGCCTTGTGCATAGATTTCCCGTGCCCTTAAATGCATACTAAATGGTGTGCCAGATTGAAATCCATGTGTTCGTTTTGCGCCACCTGTATTAACAATGAATAGCGATGACCAGCGGCATTTATATTCCGTAGAGATTTTAAGTACGACAGCATAAGTTATCCAAGTAACAATGTTGATATCGACGGTTTACCGGCGTTGAGATTAGCGAATAAAAGCATGTGTTCATTCGACGACTTAAGTGCATAATACGTAATCATTATTTGAGGGTAATTGTTTAGAGAAACACCTTGAACAGCGTTTACTTATTCTTTCTGTACGTACTTTGAATCTTTTATGTTGCAACAATTTATTTGCATGTTGCTACTATTAGGACTCGTATTTCATTCCCAAAAGAGGGAGATGCGCTGAAGAGGAATGTCCTTCAGCACACTTTAGGGACTGAGCACTCCTCAGGGGCATTGGTAGAATTCTACAGCGCTTCTTAGGTAGGCACCCCGCGTTCTCGTCAATACCCCGTGGGGAAATCGCCGCTCGTTGGGGACCACTGTAGCTACTGTTCGCATTGGCGCCCCTGATTTACAGGAGACTGTTCTGGGTTTAGTTGTCGCATTTGGTACTCCTTATCTATTGTTTTTCTTATCCTTGTCGCTTCTTTGGAGGACATTGGCAGTCAGTGTTTGATGTATTGTTCGAGTGTCTTTGAAACCGCGATCTTCAATTTTTCGTTTTGTTGAGATGTTCCCAGTGTTGCTAAGTGAAATTAATTAGTCAAATTTTTCGTCAAGTTATTGTTGAACTCAGTTCATCAATAATGCGCTCATCACCTCCTTTCGGGTGTTCGGGTAATCAGAAAGTAATTAATGAGGTTAATTCCTAATACATGAATTGAGAAATCGAAAGAGAAATGACACGCAAAATTACTCCCATGAAGAAGAGGCTGCATCGTTCAAGTGATGGTGCCGATGATCGTGCAATGTGTGGTCATGATGCATCCATGTTATTGCTCACGAATATTTAAGAATTTTCTTATCAGAATCCTAGATAGGTTAATCAAATTACCAATTCATATCACGCTTTCTATTTTTCAATACTCACACTGATTTCTTTAGGATTATGTCCGAAAAATAGGTTGGTTATTTGTTAATTCAGAATAAACAAGCATCTCATTTTATGTGTTAGTAAAATTGTAAGTGCCACTTCCATCACTCCGACTAATTTCTAGAGTAATTAAGTTAATAGGTAACAATGCTCATAGCTGTATATCAGAGAGAAGCTGCCAATGTCACATATTGTCATAAATAAGTCCATTAAGAGAGTTAAGTGAGTCCATTAACACTTGAAACATTTAGTCCATCGAGCATCTGTGATTCAGGAGACATTATGCCATCTTTCGTTACAAGTTACAATAGCTAATTCGTGTTCCTCTTTGCTGATCCCAAGTGAATTTGTAGCATTCTTTCCTTTAATTAAGGCACAAGGTCAGCAACAGTTTGAAAGTTTGTGGTATATTTTAATTGTATCAAGGCAAAATGTATCTAGATTTTGACGTTCTTGTCGTTGAGTGGGATGTCTTTGTCAGAGCTTTAAATCGTCGATCAGAATTGTAACTACCCTAGAATCACACAACTGATGACGTTAGGGCACGGACCTGTATCTGCACACCGACGTAACTTTTCGTTAGAGATGTTTTATTTTTAATTAGATAAACGTGAAGGACAAATTATTGACTGCGAAGATGATTAAGTCGGGTGTTTAAGCAAGATAAACGGACGTCCTGAAACAACTCGAAGATTGGCCTGAACTTGCTCAGTCGAGTATGCTCTGAAGACAGGAGACAGTGAAATCCACTCCACCATTACCATGCAAGTTAGCTTTCCATTTCCGTGCTACGCGGGCGCGTGCAACTCTGCTGCGGCGGCCTCTCTGTGATGCTCCCTTATAAGGGGCTCCTGCTTCATTCCATCAGCGTATTTTTTCGCTGGTGAGTTTTTTCTTCCTCGAAGCATGCTGGAAAGTTGGAGAAGGTTACTCCGCCATATTGGGCACCACTGGTGCAGCGTTTGATGCGTATGCTCACATGAATGGCTATTGGCCTGGCCGAGCGCATGAATGAACGCCAATAAGTAAACGGCGATCGCGTTGTGGAGTGAGTGGTTCAATGAATGGATGTCCATTGTCTTCGTGTTGAACTATGCTCATGATCGTCACTATCGACTGATACGTGAAAGCTTACGCAATTCTTTTGTGGTCTTTTACATCAAAATGGTAAAATTAATATATATCTGTGAATTTTCGGAATGGTCTTATGTTTTCATGCCCGTGATCAGACCGTCATTGAGTACATAAGGAGGTTGTTGTTAGTAAATGTTTCTGTTTTTTATATTTTAGAATAGGCTCAACGACTTCCGGGAAGTTTGAATTTGATGAGTGTAGTTTTTATGCGTGTAAAGTGTATGCGTTTTAAATGGTTTCGCTATTACTTATGAGGGCTGAACTTAGCTTTTTTGTGATCTTATCAAGAAGACTGAGTCACACACACATCTGGTGCTTAATTTACGGCTTGTCGGACGTGACTTAGTTGAGCATGACATCACTAGGAGTAAAGCTGTTTAACTGCCTCGTACGTTTTGATGAGCTTGCTGATTTCACAGTACGCTGTTCAATCGTGACAAATCTTTAACAATCTACATCTAGCGAGGTTAGACC
This sequence comes from Platorchestia sp. MABIK, assembly GCA_014220935.1. NCBI lineage: Eukaryota > Metazoa > Arthropoda > Malacostraca > Amphipoda > Talitridae > Platorchestia > Platorchestia sp. MABIK. The sequence goes on along the minus strand of JACJUY010000584.1, from coordinate 149,335 downwards.
AACGAGTTTAATGGCATTTGAAACTACCAATTCATGTCTTGTCCGGTAAAAAGTTTTCTCCAGTGAAGTGCATTGCGTTCACCCAATACGAACCGGTCGCTCTGCCCTTAACTGGTTAGGGGAAAATGACTGCCGCAACTTCAGTGATGGTGAAGTCAGAACTAGTGTTGGTTGTCTCCTTGCTTTTTGTTACCTTATAGGACGTAGTATTAAAGCAGTGAACGTGAGAATTGAATTATCTGAAGATTAAATTAAACAGCGCTACATGTAGAATTTTGTCAAGGTCTTGTTTCATCTTCCGAGTGAAGCATGTTTGCTTCATATCAGGTTTCGCTGATGATGTTTCCATATTTTTCTTCATTTTAGCTCTGATGTGAACGAAAATGGCTCGCTTAGCTAACAGTTCTACCTTGATTGAGAAAGAGGGAGAATGTCAATAACATGCCTTTGTCTCTAAAACAGCAATAGGTTCTATAACGCCATTGTTGCCTAGTGGAAGGATAGCTGGGCGAAATTATCATGATGTTCCAGCTGTTCTTTTAGTTACTAATCGATGTGAGCTCATCTTCGGTTGTGTCTCTAACAACTGCCACAGTAATACGTGCGAATGTTGGTACCAGTCGTACATTGATAGATGTTCGGAGGTATCTTGAATGTGAACTGGTATTATTTGTGACCTGAAAAATTTGTTTGTTCTTAAAGGCTGGAGGTAATTCTCTCGTAGGTCATACTTGCGGAAAAGCACACATTAAACGACGGATTTCAACTACAGAAAATTGTTTTTGTTAACTCGTTTTGGTGAAGATTTTATGTTGGTTCAGAGAGCGATTTCAAGTGTGATCGAAACTTGTAAGTTAGTGTAGTGATTTAATTTTCGTATAGCACCCTTCCGAACTTAGTCTGTTTTTGAGCGGCGAGTTCACGTGGGTCACGAATAAATGGTGATAAGTGTTTCTTTTGCTTTAGACTGCATCATGAGAATTGACTTCCCATATCGCACTCAGTATTGTTACCTATTGCTTTGTCATGTGTGGCGGTGTCGAAACCCTTTGTTTACAGGCATAATTCATTTTTTTATTAGAGGGGGTTTATGAAGTGATTGCTACTTTCTTTTATATCCAAAGGAACGAAGTTTTATTTATAATTTGCTAGGATTTACGTGTAATTGTTTCTCAGTACATTGTGTTGAACTTAGTGTTACCTGGAGAGACAATGCGCTCTCATCTCGAGAACCCTAATGGAGGTGTGTTGAACGTTGTCCAGGCGTCATCTCATCTTGTGGACTTGGCGCTCATTCGGTGTGTGTAAGATAGTTTTGCTACAATCGAAGGAAATATTGAGAGTGTCAGTCTTCGTCAATATACCTTGGAGAAGTAGCGCTTCTTAGTAGCTGACGAAGCTACTAACCACAGAATGGGCCGCTTGTTGCCCATATTTGCGTCTGTTGTAGGTTTTAAGTTTATAGTTGTGTAGGCCGTACCTTTCATTCTTTTCTTTACACTTTCTAGTGGAGCAGACCGGCGTACCTGCAACCGATCTCCTGCATTAGTGCCTTCGTCTTCAGTTTTGAATTCTTACTTACCGTTTCATCTCACTTAAAGGCTCACCCTTTCTTTTCCCTGCGAGCCAGCGAGCTGGAGATTGAAATATTTAATTATTTAACTCTCAGCAGTGCACCTGACTGCACTCTCTGTGAATTCTGTTTGAAAGAGCAGAAAATACTGATTCGGTGGTGAATATTTGCAACTGAACTAAACTATGTAAAAACCTACACAAGCAGCTTGAAGCGAACTTTCGTTAGCCACTTCAAGCTTTCTTTTGTGGTCCTAAGTGTGTTGTCCTGGTCTGCATGCTGCTGTTAGCCTCCATGGGGAGCTCAGAAAAACAAAGTAAACACCTAACAGGTTGAGTTTTCAGTTTATCATTAGCCTTCGGTTCATTTCTCGTTCTCTTTGTCATCTATTCTCTACGAAATTTCAGTTTTCCCCGTTTAAATAGGTTTATTCGCATGTGACCATGTATGAGTGCTGAGTTATTTGCGTTGTAAAACTAGAATACTGTTTCTGTTGAATTTCGGCTGTAATTCCGTTGCTTCCTGGAGCTGTAATGGTATCCTGGGACGATGTGTCGAGTCATTGGTTTAGACTAGAAAAATATGGTCGTCCATTCCAAGACTCCTATTTGAAAGCGTTTGGAACGAAGTTACTTTCTGTCGTGCTCACGACTTTTTGTTATATCGAATTATTCAATGCAATAATGCGTCTATGTGGCAATGCCCTGACTTCATCGTCTAAATTTCTTTTGTGAATCTCCAAGGCCTCGCGACGATGCCATATTTAGAGATGACTTCGAGCTACTTAAGAGACATGCAACGAGGCCATCCGTACCTGCGATCAAACGTTGGCTCAAATTCTATGGAATTTTCGACGCGGAAGAAGTTTGAGGTAATTCAACGGATATTGTCCGTGTTGTGGGGTCAGTTTATTTCAGGTGGACGCCGGCAGTAGCTCCCAATATTTGTCCTGTGTTTCTAAATTTAAAGAAAAATTGATTTTATCAGTTTCACTTTCCTTTTTTTGCATCTTATTTGCTACGTGTGATTCCCCTTTGCCACCCTTCGTGCACAAGAAACGCGTATAACGGCTTCTTGTCGCGCGTAGCTGGGGCAAATTTAATCTAATTTGCTTCGCTCAAAATGCATGGGTTATTCATGCAGAGGAGGTGCAATTATTGTGAAAAAATGCATTGTCCAGCTTTAATTAGCCGTGGTAAAGTTTACAAGTATGAGACGATTTTTGCATCTTGACTTCGATAGCGACTTGAAAATGTCAAAATTATTTCAGATCCCTCGGAGGATTTGTTTTCTCTTGTGGTGAACTTGTATTCTTTAGTGTCTCAACCTGGGATGGTCGCACCGTCTAGGGTGCGAGGGGGAGATTGTTGTATTATACGAGTATACGGTTGCAGTAGGTACTTAACTAGAGTGGAAGATTCAATTCATTCTCTTCGCTTGTTTTTTTTTTTAACTTCCGTTTTAGATGCGTTCGTTGTCTGCTTTGCCGTTTTTTGGAGACTGAACCATCCCATGTGCTGAAAATAATATCTAGTTGTATTTGGTCGTCAAGTGAAGTGTTGTGGTTTACGCTTCAGCTACCTTACGTCGTGTTTAAATAAACGTTACGAAGAAGGGTTCGTTTGGCCAACGATCACCTTCGCAAAAGAACCGTATTCACAAAATATATTCTCGTCGATATGAACAACATGTGCTCAGTTCTACGAACATCGCCCAGAACATCGCATCAAACCGTCAACCGTCAAACCGTCAACCGAGAAGCATCGTTTGAAAGTTACACCCACCCGGATACCCACTCTGGGAGAGCCATGTCGCCAGCGCCTGAAGAAAGCTGTAGTGCTAGACACTTCCATTGCTCTTCGTAGAATTCAACTCTTTCCGTAGACACTTAATGTCCTGTTCACTCTATATAAATATCTTGTTAATCAATATGTAAACTTAATCAAATCTGATTATCTGACGACACTTGCTATTTCCGATAAATTAGTAACGTAAAGTATGGTGAACGAGAACGTGTTAGTTCTCAGGCGTGACAGCGTCGCCGAGGCTGCCCGTCTGGGAGGCAGCGTTAGGGCATTAGCGACACTAAGTGCAGGACGTGCAGACGCCCCGCTCTGCCCTCTGGGCAAAGCGATGGCGCTGGCAGTTATATTCATTGAAGTCACATAATGACTTAATTGGTTAATCGCCAATCTGGAATTTGAGTACAGCTAAGTATCAATCCTTCATGTATCCACTATTATCATTCAATTCTAGTTGTTTTACGTATAGGGATCTGCATTCGCCTTCAACGTAGGAAGTGATATTCTGTACCTAGGATGTATGCGTAAATTCATATAATGTATTACATAATCTGTTTCGCCGACTGATCCAGTAACGAGGCCTCACCTCGATCAGAGCTTATTATAAATAAATTCCTGTCCATCGATTGTGTTAACTATGTTAAATCAGAAGACGTCGTTATTTCAAGTCATCATTTCAATATTAAATTAAGAATTTGGAAGCCTGTTTATTTTGATCCCTTGCAATTATTTAGCTTTTAGTTATCAGATATAAATGACATCAGAAAATATTAATGACAGAGTAACATCAGAAATATACTGAAAAAGACGTCATCGGAAAAAAATGACTTATGAATACGATAAAAGTACTAACAGCGAGGAACGATTATTATAAAGTATTCATGAAAAGGTGATATCATTTGAATCGAGCTGGGCAAAAATCGTTGGCCATGTTGTCACTAGTAGAAGGTACCTTGTTCTGTCGTTAACTATTGGGTTGAGCAAAAAGTTCGTTCGATTTTTTTTGTCTTCTCACGGACATTCTACAAAGCGTTTTTAAATTTTTGTTTTCTAAGTCCTATGTTTAGGACAATGAGCACGTTTAAATCAGTGTGTAAACTTCCATGTTAAGTTCTAACATTTTTACTTGCATTCGAGCCCTTGGAAGTGTTATCGTTTTTGAACTTTTTTCTTCGAATAGAATCGTCAATTCAAATGATTACTGCGAACAACTAGAAAAGTTAAGCGCATCTCTTTCACAGAAACGGCCGGAATTGGCCAATCTTGAAGGCGTTGTTTTTCACCATGACAACGCGAGGCCACACACTGCTTCGACGACTCGGGAGAAGTTAGTGCAGCTTTGATGGGAGGTTTTGCCTCACTCTCCATATCGGACTTCCGCAGATTTGGCTTCTTCTGATTTCCAGTTGTTTTTCTTTCTGTCACTGCAAAATTCATTGAATGGGGAAAGGTTCGATTTTGATAAAGATGAGAAAAGTTTCTTCGAAACATTCATCAATAATGAAGATACTAAATTCTTCGGAAAGTGGAGAGGATTAAGAATCTACCCAAATTATGGCGAATGATGATAGAAGTACATTGGTAACTGTGGTATCGATTATGTACGTTTTTCTAAATTGTTTATTCGATTTTCATTTCCTCTTTAAAAACGAACTCTTTGGTTAATCCAATATTTTTCACTGAAAAATTAACAAAATTTGTCTTGGAATTTTGAAGGTATTGAGAAGGAACGTGGTCGACTGCTTGCAGGGAGTTGTATTGTCCTCTCAGAGGTGTAAAACGCGGAAAAAGCACACGTAAATTTTGAGTTGTTGGGAGATGACTGGAAATATACCGAGTGTCAATTGACTTGCTACCATGAGTTTAATGTTGAATTTATCTTGTTTATATCGTGTCATAGTTGAATCATTTGGTGCTTTGGGCAACTGCTCACCTTTAGGAAGTCTCGACTATTCATGGTCCAGCACAACTTGTTTCTTATTCTTTTGTTCTCTGAATTAAATTATATAGCACTAATATTACGCCTAATTCTGCGTACGTGCACTCCAAAGCGGAACTCAAGCTACTTTTTCGTTGACTCTTCGAGGTGCACATATGTTTAATTTGTTCGCAAGTTTTATTCTTCATAAGCTCAGTAAACAACCTCGTTAATTTTGTGTCATTTGCACCCATTATTTGTACGTTGCACTTTCCATTTTGTGTGCTCTAAGTATTTGGAGCAGGAAACGTGAAGCCCTGCCTGCCTCGCTCGTTTGTTGTTCCTGGGACTCGACGATCGTCTGAGTGTGGGCCATTTTGTCCCGCGGCTGCGTGTTCCATCAACGCTGCCCCTCAGGGCCTGGTGGACATCTTGAATGTGAGTGCACGACAAAACTTCGTAAATTTTTACGAGTCTCTGGATAGCTTGAGCTGCCGTGCCACATTCTTCTATTTGCTGTTGTCCCTTGGACGGCAAGCGCGTCAAAAGAGACAATCTCGCATTGTTCTATCCATACTTCTTGCACATCTTTTCTGTCATGTCATGAGTGCTGCCTCACTTTCGTAAACCTCAATTCTGCTGTGCTCCTCGCCTCACTTTTATGTTACATATTTCGTTCGTAGGACATGCCTCGCATCCCAGGCCTCTCAAGCGTCTCAATTTCTAGCCTTCACTTCTGGTGTACAACTTCTTTTCCCTGCACATTTTTCTTTAGAGATCTCTCTCACCTCACTTGGTTTTTGGAGCAATCTTTTGAATCTTCGCACGCGCAACCTGTGTTTTCCAGCTGTATTTCATGTCCGCGAATATTCTTCACAAAAGTGCTGGCCGTTCTGTTCTTCGTCGTGTATAATAAACGTTTAATACCTGCATTAATAGCAATCGCATTTTCAAACTGAATAGTAACTTCATATCGCGTCATCAATCGGCTATATTTATTTGTGATAACTGATATGAGGTCAGTTTTCAAGCGCAGAAGGCCTTGTCTTCGTTTGCGTTTCGTTATTTTCACCCATTCACCAATAGTCGAGATGTGCAAAATAGTTCCGTCGGCTGGAAGTATTCGCGCCAACCGTGTAGCGGCTACCTAAAGGGATTATCAGCAATGTTGTGTAATTTTCTGGAGCCAAAGTTCTTTCTTGGAGTGGCGCTGAGAGATCTCCACTGATTGAATTGGTTACTCAAGGGGTTACTGTGAATTAGTTACTTTAGGGGTCTTGTGTTCAACACGTTAGGAGTGTACAGCGACCATTATCTTGTTATTTCCACCTAGTGAGGCACTCAGACGCGCATGATATTTGAATAATTCAAGAAAAAAGATCTCTTGAATGGTTGGTAGAATACGAAGTAATTTTTGCAAGGTTCGTAGACATCTTATCTTAGCGCTCCGAGAAGAAATATGTGAGCTCGTGAGCTGAAAGTTATGTAAGCTTTTTGTTGAAATAGAATTGTTTTTTGTTATGTTTTGATGCGTCCCTTTTTTCCTCAGTTAACTGATATCATTTTTGGGTACATAATACTCTTTTATTTAATTTTGATCTTGTTTTTATAAACTCACTTCAATATTGCTTCTCCAATTCGGAGGAGTGTGTGGCGACACACCTGGATTACCTGTTTCCTTGATTCTCTACTCAATGGTGCCTCCTTTCTTCCTCTGTTGGGAATACCTTAATTGAGGATAGGAACGTTTGAACTAATTTTCAATTTAATCGAATATTGCAAGTTGTGGATAGGTACGGAAAGGCCTAATTTTTTTATTTTATTCTATATCTGATGCATTTTCTGAACTACAGGGAGTGTACAAAGCAGCGAAGTACCTGGAACACGTAATCTATTCGTCTAAAATCAATTTAGTGTTATTTCGGCTTCAACGTTAGTGTATTTTGGATCTACTCAACCATCATTGTCGGTTGGCTGCTAGTGGGTGAAAGTTTACAAGTAGACTAAAGCGAGTTTTACGGCTGTGCAATTTGTTCTGTCCTTCGTAAGAATGCGATTGAAGAGGCTGCGCGAAGCATGTACTGGTGTGGCAAGCAAGCAAATGAGCACGCACGGCCTTGAGATGCATAACAGCGAGGCAGGAGACCCGCTTGTCCAGGACAGCGGTCACGAGGCGTCGTTTGCACCAAGTTATCGGCTCTATGATCAGCGGGCGGCCGTACTCCACTCACCGTTTACTACACACCCGCCCTCCCTCCCTACCTTTCTTCCTTCCTCACTCACTCGCCAAACCGGTTCCCAGTTTTCATTACGGCTTTTTTTGGTGTTCTCTTCTCGGCATCTTCAGTTTTTGTTTTATTTTCGTCTTATTTTCTTACACCTACCGCCACCAGAATGTTTCTTGCTTTGTGATGGAGACTTGTGAGAGCGCATTTCTGTTTGAGATGGTGTGTGTGTAGGCGGCGACATTCTTCCAAATTGTTTTCTTGTGAGCCAGCAATATTTTGAATTTTTGGTGTCAGAGTAATTTTTTTAGACATTTGCTTCATGTTCATGCGTGATCCAGAAAGACAATTTGTAACTAATTCTTTCTATTCTCCAGCTTCGTTTTCTTCTATTACTGTTGCTTTGAATTTTGAGCTATTAGTTGCATCGTTCGTGTGCTCTGAAATTATTTATTCGATGTTTGAAAATAGACATCTTGTGTTTCTGTTCCCATTTTTCTGCTTTTTTCATTCATTCAATGAGATGCAGCTAGTATATTTATGGGAATTAGCGTTCCTAGGAGGGTTGATGGGAGGTTCCGCGCTAAAGTTCGTATAAAATAACATTGGATTTCTTTGTTTTCTTGCGAACCATCTTATTCCACAGCACTGCTGTTATTTTTTCGGCACGTAATACTTTTATATTCAATTTTAATCGTTGTTTAATAACTCGTTTCACTATTGATGTTACTACGCGCTGGGATTAGGGGCACGCATTGTGTATGGATTCTTCGTTCTTTTAGCTTCCTACTTAATGGTGGCTTCCTATCTTGGTAACACCTTTGTTGTCGTTAGGAGGGAGCTCAAACTAACCCAAAATCAAACGTAATCTGCTATCACGTTTGGGGCGTTATTTTGAAAGGCTGCCAGAATATATTTTTTATGATGGCACAAACGAAAAGACTAAGTTTCACTTTGGTGACATAGAACTTGATGGGTTTTTATGTTCTCCTCGGGAGGCATAGGATAGGCAATAGGTTTAGGTTTGTCTATCATAGGCTATGGGAATTGGCTCCCGAAGGGAATACAGCACCGTTAGGTTATTTCCGTCATTGATAAGCCTTGCCTTCGGAACTTCTGTCTCTCGTGCCTGCTTTACTTCTTACAGTTTTCATGCCTTCTACGCTATCCCTTCTTCTCCTTCTTAACTTGATATTTCTCTGCGCAGAGTATCCTGTGTAGGAAGGGGTTTTCTTTCTTCGTTCTCTTGAGGTCGCTTTTAGTTTGGCCAGTCGTTAACTATTATAGTGTAATAATAATGGTAATCTAGTTTTAGGGCTTTAAGGTTTCCTATGCGAATAGAAATTACTGTAGTTGTTGTTATGTCTCTTCAATCTGTTTTAGAATTTCTTCTTAATTCCCAGCACTCGCAGATGTTTTACTTGTTGAAAATTAAAGTTCAGATTTGAAGTACTGTAACACAGTTGATGTTTCGGGTGTTCCGGCATCAATATTTTCGTCAAGGTATCTGCGAGACGACAGCAGCCCATGCCACTCCGTTTCATGCGCTTATTTGTTTCCTTGTTTTTGGTACAACGCTTGATTAAAATCTGTTAACTACGTGAAAAGACGTCACTATTTTAGTGAGAACTTCTCTCTGTCGTTGCTAGATTGAACGCAAATGTTTTCGTTTTCTTTGTTCATTCCTTTTTTTTAAGTGAAAGGTTCAATCATTTTCAAAATGAAGCTCCCGCATTAACCCTCTCCCATCAGAGAGCTACAACTATAGAATCGATAAGAATTAGCTCTCACAGGGTTAAAAGTGAAGTCCTAGGCGGAGAGTTGGGTGTGCCTTTTTGTTGAAATCATATGTGATTTTTTATAATGGCAGTGTTTTTTCGGTTTACCGCTGCCCAGTTTTTTTACACCGGTGACTTTCTTCTTCAACTTCTGTCTTGTTTCATAACCTCCCTTTTTTACTTACTGTTCCTATGCGTACGGGATCCTGTGCGGGAAAACACCTTGTGCATAGATTTCGTGTTCCCTTGACTCCATACTGAATGGGACCTTCTTCCTTCCTCATTTTGAACATCTTTGTTGTGATTTAGGTGGCTAAACTTAACTTATCCTCATTAAATTACTGTGTCTATGCTAAGGGGATCTTGTGAGAGAACACACCTTGAGCTTAAATTCCGTGTTGCCTCAACTCCATGCTAAATGGTGCCTTCATTCTTCATCTCTTCAGAACGCCTTTATTGTAGTTAGAGAGGCTTAAACTAACTTTTCTAATCTGATGATGCTTTAATCAGGAAAGGCTTGAATGATCAATGATGGTTATGTTTTCATTTACGTTCTAATCTTTTTCTGAGAATTAAAGCCCCATTTTCTATTCAAAATACCTTCCAAACTATGAATAAAGTATTAATTTATACCTTATTCGTCCATAACAGTGCTTTCATTTATCGTACATGCTTTTGATTTGTATGCACACGCATGTAACGTAGGAAACTGTGTAGTGTGTTTTCGTATGTGGCGGTTCGCAAAACAGGATTCACTCCCTCCGTAGACCTCATTTGAATAGCGGCGCACCATGGGTGGGTAGAGGGAGTAGAGAGTGGAGGAAGTACGAGAGAGAGGGAGGAGGAAGAGGAGTGAAAGAGAGACACCTTATCAGCATTGGAGAGAGCAACTATCGAACGTATCGCCACCTTGGTGGCCACAGCTACAGATAAGACCCGACCACCCGCCGCACCACCGTAACTTGGCACCACCAAACGCTGCGCTGCTTCTCCTCTGTCGCTTTAGGAACAGATGTGTCGACTGCACTACTGTGGGCAGCGTTACTAGTTCTTGATGCCCTCTCGAATGGAATAACGTACATTTCTGTCTAAATTACTGCTGTATTAGTAACTGCCTCATCGAAATGGAGTTGGCGATGGTAGCTGCAACCAAGTGTCCAGCATTACTTGTTGCACTACGCTGTCTAGAAATAAAGCGCTTGTCGTCTTGAGCATGTCTTGGAGTGATAGTATTGCTTATTGTGCTCCTTTTCATGTGACGTAACAACGACTGCATCATGCTTGTATGAGTTAAAGCTTTCTGTAAACATGATACTTAGGTAGTCTGATTTATGTTTGCTACCAAAATGTCATTTTACACGAGCGGTCCACGAATTTGAAATTGTGGAAAACTTCGGGGATCACGAGATTTTTAATGCCGTGTTCAACTGTCCATGGTTGTCTGTCACAGGTGTTTATTTCTCGGTTCTTTGACGTGCTGCGTCACTGTACGAATGAGGTGCCCTTCGTAGCCGCTTGAATGTGAGCATTATTTACATTATTAGACCGTTGGGTTTATCAACACGATGAGCAACGTCACCAACTTCATTGAAAGCGGATAAGTTTATGTATTCGTACTTATCGTAGGCTAACGAATTTTTAATAATAATAATAATGAATATAAAATTTCTGAGCTTGAGGGAATAAAATGGGGTTTGTCCTCGTCGGTGTTTTTAGGAGGTTCAACCTTGCTCGTATGGGTATATTTTTTTTTGCACTAGGCTATCGTAAGTTCAATTTTGGTATTATGTAGGCTCAGTTTTTTTCCTGTTATACTAATCTCTCTGTTTGAAAAAAAAACAGTGTTCAGCGAAAGGTACTTTTCGCACAAGCGTCTTCAATTTTTATTTGCATTTAATTTTCAATTCCAGTCGTTGTGATGCTCTCTAATGCGGTTTACTGACTTTGTCGAAGTTGAGCAAAGGTTATGACGGAGATGAGCAATTCGGAACGTTCTTTCTTCACTTATACCGCTCTGCAGTCTCACTACGCGTACAGGACTGAAGCTCTTGTGCAATTAAACACCTGTAGCTGTAGCTCAAATTCGAAAGTAGTGAAAAAATTCAATCTTTCGAAAGCACTACATGTGCTCTTTGTTGGGTGACAGTTTGTCTGATGATTCAGGAGTAAGGGTCGCTGTGCAGTATTTTTATTTGTATATCTTGTACACGAATTGCAAGTGATTAAGAGTTATGTCTGAATTTGGGAATTTTTTATTTTTAAAAGTGATTGATAGCCACTTGGTTGAAATAGCGTGCGATGTGTGTAGTAGTGTCAGTTTGTACATCAGTGAATCAAGATGGCGAATCGTAAACACCTTGGTTTTGTGATCTACAAGAAGTACCTCCACCACTATTCTCTTTCCTGCATCATTCATGTTCAGTTGTTAATGGAACTATCTATGTATCAAGCGTCTCACTCAAAGATGAATTTTTAATTTTTGGCTTATTTTCTTGAAGTAACAAGCTTCATATTGGCTAATGAAAGGGAAATCGAACCTGATTCCATAAGGGTCTAATGGCTTGAAATGAAATAAACCTGTTCGTGTGAAGAAAAATAACGAATGAGCAAACGTATAGAGAAAGCCATTGTGAGCTCGTGTATCACAACTGTATTTCATTGATGGTGTCTGCTTAAATATATGCACGTCACGCTGCGTGCACGGCGCTCTGTGGTCAGTACTGCACGAGCGCCCTGCCTGGCGGCTCCTCGAGTTCTGTCCGGGCTTGAATGACTATCATTTCCATCTAGTCTGCACTTACGCGTACGAAACCAAGATTGATACTCGCACATGCCACTTTTTTAGATAGCCCTGACAGCTGAAGGAACAGCTTGGCTTAGTTTCCTACCTTTGTTTATTGTGCGATGTACTACAGATAAAGTCTTTATTTTTGTGTGATATCCGTAAATAAAAATTGTCAGGGTAGTCATTTAGCGTATCTTTTGCATGGTAATTGTCTAAGGATTTGTAGCATTCTCTAATTACATTTCATTGAGTAGAATATGATGAAGAAGCAGAAACGAGCCAAGGGACTTCATTCTAGAACACCAATCATGCTCAGGCACCAGAGAATCCCATGGATAGTCAACAATTTCCCGTGCAAGCTCCGGTACATTCTTGTTGACACGATTTGTCAATATACTGTCGTTGCACAAAGGGTGATCCCGTGATCTGGCAGTTTTCACAGCATTAGTGATGTTATTAGTGACGTTACAAAATTGTTCAACCATGTTGACTCACACACTAACGGATGAGGCATTCTCTATAAAATTGTGAATATGTTGCAGAAAGAAACGCGGTTTGTGATAAATAACGCATTAATTTTTTCCTTTTAACATCCCTGGAATTTCAGTTCAATCTTGTACTTGAGAATCCTGGAGGATCGCCATCCGAGTAATGGTGAGGATGATTTTTAAACGTTTTCTCAGTGCTGCTGTAGGTCTCGTAATATTGTTAGGTAGGCTATGGATTCCTCTTTTTCAGCTTCGGTTGCTATCGTAATGTATGCTGGGGTCGACGCTGTCAAGTCCTGTGTGTTTGTCATCGATGTCTTCTTACTCCAAATTTTTTGCCTCGTGGAGCTGCATTTTGCTTTGTTATGACTCTTCAAGAGCGGAATTGTTGCAGAATATTTTTTTGAGAATTATAATTGTTCTTCCTACAACTAATTTAATTTTATTTTGTACATTCCTCAAACCTATGACATCCATGACGTACAAGTATCATTATTATTGATGGAATAAAAAGTGAAATTTAAATTGCATATGTATTACATTTCGATGTTTTCCTCACGCACAAACCGCTGGGTGAATTCCTTGTGTTCGATACAAAGTCGCGCAATTGCGCTCCCATCGCTACCGAGTCCGGCGGCGTATCGCACTTGTTTTTTAATGAAAACTACGTGGTACCCATTGTTCAACAGAATAATTGCTTATCACGCTTCATAAAATGAATAAATAAAAATTTCACTCGTATCTATACAGTTTAGAATACTGAAAAACTAGTGTATATTAATTTCGGGAAAAATTCAGTTCGGTTTCTTGTCAATAATAAGTTGCTGGGACTAAACTGCTGGTTCAGTGAATGCGCGCGAGTCACGGAAGTTTCCTTAGCAAGGAAGGTAATTACTTCTGTGAAGTATTGACTGATGACAACGTATACCTTTTGTGGGGAGAACGCATACATTTCCTGTGACGCTTATTTTCTGTTGAATTATATTTCAATCTGCATCACGTCTCCATTTTTTGGCATTTTCTTGTGGAGGTGAGGACAAAGTTGCAGCGGCACGTTGTCTTTGCAAGCCAACGAGCGGAGAGCGTGTGTGTGCGGTTCATTTCTATTTCCTGTCTGAAGTCATTGCTGCGGTCACGCTAACGTCTGCACTCCTTCTTCTGCTTCCTGTAGCCTTCTTGTGCTGTAATATCAAATTCCCAACACTGGTAATTTTTTGTATCTTTGCATGGTAAAACTAAATAAGGCGCTATTTTCGTGTTTAACTTATAAACCGAAAAACTTGGTTTTATGAAGTGTGTCTGCTTTCACTGACACTTGTGTCCCTTTAGTAAGCCAGCACAAAGTCAACGGTTCTAACTTCACCAATATTGTACGTTTTGAAGTCATGGAATGTGAGCATGTTTCTTTGTACTAAGATTAGCCAATATTTCACGTGAGCGTAGGCGCGTCCTCTCACGTGTCTGCTCGCCTTCAACTCTTGGTTTCATTTTCAGAATTTTCGTCGCTTCAAGATACTTGCAGCCACCGTTCGAGCTATTGAGGAGCTACTGCCCAATTGCATTGTGGTATACTGCTTTTATTTCATGTGTGGGTGGTAATGCTATCTGAGAATATAATTTACCATGTCGATTAGGATTTGAATGAGAAAATTGTTCCCATTTATGCATTATGGCCTCAATTGATTAGTTTACCATTGGCGCAGCTTGACGACTCAGTAGTTGCAGGAGAACAGCGGGAATCCCTGCCTCACTTCTAAGAGGTGTCACGAGCGTAGAGTTTTGTATTAGAGCGTGTCAATGAATTTTCTTTCTTTTGTTTTGAAGCTAGCCACTCACCCAGTTTCAACTGTATTGTGTGCTGTATAACTGCGTTTTTTACATCGAATATTTTCGCTATCGAATATACAATTTTTCTACGTATTACCATGTGTTAGCTTTCATATGTTGTGTGGACGTCATCATGTTACGAACAGATATGTTCTTTGAGAGAGAATGTTAAGTATCGAAAAGTATCTAAATAACGTTGTACTTCAAAATGACGCAAAAAATGACGCAAAAAAGAACGCAAAAATGACCTGCGCTACTTGGTCTATTTCATCCTCGTTTTGAGAGTTTGGAGGATAGTGCAAACATAGTTCTTTATTATTTTTTCTGATTTTTCGAGCGGAAACTGGAATCTGGGGACATTAGAATTAAATTTTCTATTCCTTCTTTCGTATTTGATAACATGTATGCTTTGTTTTTTTTTTCGGTATTTGATGGCGTGCTCCATTTCTCTATGTTGGAATACTAGCGTGAACCATATAAGAACAGTTAAGCTTACGCGCATTTAATTCAGTCTAATTCATCGCAGTTTGATGAGAAAAGCTAACGTCATAGCATTATGGCTCAACAAATAATGCCTGTGAACGTTGAGTTCTCTCTGAGTACTGAAATGAGATCCGAACCTTTTTCAAAGATCGCTAGTAATGGTTCAAGAGACTTCACAACAATACTCACGGCTTGTTGAAATTTCTGGCCTTAATGTAAGGTCATGACGTGCCCTTGCTTTGTCAGAGACCTGAACTGTCACCAGTTCTTATCTCGATGTCTGGGTTGTGTTCCCATGCTGTCGGCCGTGAGTTCATTGCCATCGCTTATACCCTGTACCTTCTGACGGTATCTCTAAGTATTCAATTGATCAGTATTCCAATTTCAGGAGGAAAAATGACATTTTAAAATAAATTTAAGAATCCCGGGACAAAGATAGTTGATATGAGAAAATTTAGGACAATTAATACTCATGAAAGCTTACTTTATTCGACTGCTGTCATTTCACATTTTTCAAATCCCTCCAACTTTATGTTGCATAATTTGTGACATGCATTTTACGTTTTATTTTTGTGAATCCTAACTGAGCTTTTAATGACATTCGTTTACGGATCCTTCGAGGTTAAAAAATGATTTGCGCAAAATTATTTGAGCAGACATATTTTTCAGGCGTCGGACGGTATTTTTCCCTCACCAAACCTTTCTAAGCAATTTGAAATTTATTCCACGATGCAGCTAAGGGCATTCCTGGGATTTTTTTTCCCTACTGGA
>JACJUY010000584.1:113169-133477 GCA_014220935.1 Platorchestia sp. MABIK | reverse complement strand
ATAAAACATAAAGTATGTAGGCTTACTCATTTTATTGTAAACGTTTTTTTCCCGTTATCTATCTAAAACCAATAAATTGATATAATTGTTTATTGTTGTGAAGTAGTGAACGTTAACCTCAATTAAGTAGTTATGTCTTCATCAAACTTGATGTCATGTCCAGATAGCCTTTTTCATTTCTCATGTTAAATAATTCATTCAAGCGTTAATGTCTCCTGTTTGTTTTCGGCCACATAATGGTACCCAGGCATAAAAGCTCGCGTTCTTGCAATGGCAACGCATTTTGATGTTGGGTGTTTCAAGGGGAAAATTTTAGCAATGAGAGCATATTGGTTTTAATATATTGTGATATATTGTGATATTTTGAGATGTTTTGATCCATTACTTCAGGTAAATTTTTTGAAAGCTATAAAATTTCATTTTCATTACGTATAAATATCGTCATTTTTGATAAGTAGGAGACCACTTTGTAGTGAGCACTAGTAGCTTCAACGTCGTCATCTTGATGCATGATGTTCGACCTAGTTTGGACTCGATCATGGCTATTGTGTGTCATTGGTAAGCAAGCGTAAGATAGCGAAGTTACGGAGCCTGTGGGCTCTGCCGGATCAGCGGTGCACAGCTCCGCATCCATGTAACGTTTATGCCGTTTGAAGTTTTTACTCGCGACATGTTCAACAATTATTTAATTTCAATAAAATATAACTTTGAAGTAACTTTGAAAGTTACTCTAAGTAAAATGTTGATAATATTGTCTGCGTCAATAAATCTTGAGAACGAAGGTATCACCTCTATTTGTCTACGGTTTATGGTGGACGATCCCAATGGAGTTACTAATGGTTCTGCCTCATCGGAGAGAAGGGTCAAATTTCGCTCATTTTGGTTCTCCTACGTCCTTCCGCGGAGACTTTTAAGTACGAACCTTTGAACGGGCATAGAAACCAAGTTCGTGTTATTTGGGTTGGCCTATTTTAACCCCTTTTCTGCACCGCGTGCCAGATATGGCACAAACCAAATTACAAAAAAATACTGAATTACTACTTGCCATTTTTGTGTAATGCAACCGTCACTTTTTTACAGGTATTTCACTTTATTAATGGAAGTACTTTACTCTATACCTCAGGCTGCTTAACACTGCACTTTTCAGAGGAAAAGTTTTTCATTTCCAATTTTAATGGTACAGGAAAGGGTTAAACCTTGGGGACTGACGCCCCCAGGGGAGATGCTATTAGGTTACCTCAGCTATGGGGTTACCTTCGGGACTTTTAACTCTCCTTGAACTCCTTGCCCATTTAACTCCTTTCAGTTTTCATACCTTCTTCGCTATCTCTTCTTTGTTTTTTCTTCCTCTCCATTCCTAACGTACTGCTTCTATGCGCAGCGTATCCTGTGTAGGAACATGCCTTAGCTGTAAATTTCACGTTTTCCTCAGTTCGCACTAAATGGGCTCTTCTCTTTCCTTTGTGATAATATCTCTGCAATGAAAAAAGCCTCACTAGTATGTATATCACTACTTTTAAGTATAAATGCTGCCTGTTTTCTACATACGCTGTCGATAAATTGGTCTACGACGATGATCATAACTTGGTTATAGCATGGAAAAGGGTATTACGAGTATTATTCTACCCAATTATGTTGATTTTTCAAGTTAAATGTATTTTTGTCTCCGATGGTAGGTACTTACGTGATTAATTCAGCCCTGCATTTTCCATCTACATCAACTAAGTGTGTTTCGAAAAAGGTCTTATAATTTTGACGTGAATTGAGAAAAATATTGAGCTTGGCAGAATTCATAGGTTTGCCCATTTCATCACTCTCTGACCGGTATACTTCAATCTGATTTTTATGACTGTCGAAGACCTATTAATATTGAAATCTACATTTCATGTAAACGAAGAAAATATTTACGAGTATCTGATGCACTGGGGCGCGTGAGCGTAATTTTGATTTTTTATGTCACAAATTTTAGTTAGCATGAAATTTCTGTACGATTAACTCCCTGGTAATTCTCATTGTACGACTGTTTCACTTGCAATTGCTTCTGTGATGACCGCTGCACAAAGATTGGTCAACATGTATAGCAATCGTCTTGGTCAACCGTGGATGACCTCACACAACCAACGCAAACTAACTTATCCCAGTGGCCCATTCCTTTGGTGTGGAATCGGACGCAGCTGCTTCATTCTCTACAGAGTCCAATTAACTTCAATACTTGTTAAATCAATTATTTATCTTGCAACTCGCACGTCCATTCATACTTTCTCTCTCCCGCTTGACAGATCATTTCATCAGTTCATCCGGAGTTGAGATTATCTGTGTTGTTTCAGTTATCTGATTAACATTGACGCAAAGTACAGTTGCTTGCTTTTTATAGTGTGATCAATCAACTTTGGTATGTATTCAAATTCAATTTTGATAAGTCGATTACCATTGTTCATTTGTTCCATTGCGATTGTTGACGCTTGCGGTGTGGTGTAATTTATTTGACTGACTTCCAGAGATTCCAATTCGTGTCGCATGCTTGTAAACCTATGTATTGGTATCTAGGGTTATTACAGCATGGACTTGTAATATGTTTGCATACATTTACTCAAATTATAATTGTTGTTTATCTTGGTACATATATCCCGGATTAAGTAAAGAAACCCAATGTGAAGAGATTTACCTACGCAATATCACACGATAGTGTCATTGGAGCTAATGTAAAATTGGAAATCCTCTGAATTTAGCTTCCATTCACGGAAAATCATCATGAGGTTATCCCACGAGTCACCCTCAAAGTTAAAATGTAAGTAATTAGTTAGTAAATAGTCCTGTTTAGATAAATTTATTCGTCAAGATACCGTGTCTCCATGATAGTCTTTATCTTTTCACGTATGCACTCTTGCGGTTTTTATTTTCATCATGTGAAATCTCGGCTTAGGTTTCGAAACGGTTTATTGTTGAATATCAATCTAAACTTTCCTGTTTCTGTTTCGTGTCATCATAGTCAAATGAGTTTGCCAGAAGATGTGAGGTCCTGAGCTGAAAGTTTAGTTCGCTTTAATCTTGATGTTGAAATAGAATAGGGTTCTTGTTTTCTTACAGACTTTTTTCGGTTCACTGCGGCCTTGTTTTTCAACACCTACGACTTTCTTCTTCAACTTCTATTTTGTATCATAAACTTCTTGCTGCTACTATGCGCTAAGCGTGGGGGGCACATCTTGTACCATTACTTCAACTGCTAAATGGTTTTTCCTTCTTTTTTTTTGTTGTGGTTAGGGAGGCTTAAATTTACATGTAATCAATAGGTTGAGGTAGTTTCATGTTCAATGTTGCCGTAAATTTGGTGTTGGCAGTCGTTGTGCCAGCAATTGGGTTAACTAGTTTTTTGTTTTGTGTTCATCACCTTTATCTTGGCAGTTGATTTTTCTTTTCCAACACTGATAAGAGCTAGTTAAAGACCTGCGGAAAAACAATGAAAACAGGGACTGTCAATTTTTTTTGTACAATGGTAGATACAATGGTAGAATTAATGATTGGGCTTTTCATTATGCGTGTTTGGCATTGTGAATGCACTCGGGAAGAAACAGGGCTATGTTGTGTTCTGGAAGCACACATGTGTGCATAAAATATTGTATTCATTGTACTGGTAAACTTTACTTATGGCTTTCTATGGTATCGTATTGGCTTACTATCATCTTTAGATGGAGTATCACTCAAGTTCATTGAAATTTCATCAGTTTTTGGAGCAATTAAGCTGCATAATAACTTTTTGTGCGGTGCGGAATTTCCTAGAAATTCATAATTAGTTTGCCATTCAAGGGCGTTAGATACGCAAAAAATTTATGTTATTCAAGTTTATTTATGCCATGCTATGAGGGCTGGTGTTCCAGAGGAGATAATGGCAGGTTACCTCAGCAATTGATAAGCATTTGGGTCTTTTATCTGTCGTGGCCACTTGGCTTCTTTCAGATTTCATACCTTCTTTGCTATCTCTTCTTTGCCTTTTCTTCCTCTTCCTTCCTAAGTTGCTGTTTTCATGCGCTGGGAATCCTGTGTGGGAACACACTTTGTGCATAGATTCTGCATTTTACTTACGCGTGCAAATTGCTGCTTCACTTTTCCCTGTGAAAACATCAGTAAAGGAGCCTCAAGGTAATTACAATACTATTACTTATCTGAATTTAACCTTGGACGCTTTTAAAAATTCGTCACCCAAGAAGCAATCTGAATTGGTTGTCGTTCATGATTCTTCAGCTCATCCTATTACTAGACAAGTTGACGTAATGAAACGCCCGTCGATTTACGGTGCTGTACTAAATGTTGTTAAATATTTTGAAAGATAAATTAGAATTTGACTGCAAAAAAGGCTAACATTACATGCCTATCACAAAGAGTGCTATAACCTTATGAAGGAATGTTAATTGGTTTTCTATAAATGAATTGTAGTATATTATCTGGCTTTATACCTGCAGAATACCTGACGGACTCAGTCTGTATTGCTTCTCGGCACTTGGTATTCTTACGGCTTAATTGCTCTGGACTTTTCGGGTCTTTTGTCGGGTCTGAACGAAGCGCCGCCTCTACAGCTCGGTTTGCCTTATCTGCTCATGATAAGTGTCGTATCTCTCGAGTCTGGGCCTGAGTTGTGATAGGGAAAACGCTACTGTGAAGCTTTTGAGAGGTAAAGAGAATTTCTCAATTTCGGATTTGCACCATCAAACTGAATTTTCCTTTTAATCGAAGTTGTCTCCTCTCTTTATAAAGAGAAGATCACACAACTACCTTACACCTCATGGCATTTAATGAAATCTTATTTTGTTTATTCATGTGTTGTTTTTCGTGCAGTAATCTTGCAACTCAAGTTTGATTGAATTTTTTTAGTACTTCATTATAACTCAGAGGATTTTGAAGTGTGGTGTATCCATTTTTTTTTATTAGAGAACGACACTTGTATGTTTTTGTTGGTACTTTTGACTAATGTTTTCTAGTTCACTTGTTCAGACGTATGGTAAAGTTGTTTTCAAATCATCCTTGGTGCTAACTTATTATACAGTGCTTCGCACGTGTGAGTACTCGCACGTGGCTATGAAGTCCAAAGTTTTAATAATGGACACGGAAAAAAAGATTGCCCATTGATCGAATATATTTCACTGAATTAAATCGTTTGGCAGTTTGCTATGAGCGTAAAACTTGGAAACGGAAGTTTCCATTAGCACTATTAGAGGGGGAATTTGAGGCTCTGAGCTGAGGGTTAGCTAGTTTTTTGTTGAAACAGAATTGGCTGACTGTTTTGTTAGAACAACCATTATTTTTGCGGTTCATCGCTTTCGTGTTTTCAGCACCTCCTACTTTCTTCTTCAACTTTTATCTTGTTTTATAAACTTCGTTCGTAACATGCTGTTTCAACGTGCAGGGATTTTGTGTGGGAACACACGTGCGTAGAACCCTCGAACCCTCGTTTTTTCATCTCCATTCTGAGTGGTGTCTTCATTTATCCTCTCTTTGGAACACCTTTGTTTTGGCTAGGGAAGATGTAATTGACTAATAATCTAATCTATATCTTTTGGTTGCTTTCTTATTTCCGGTTGGTTTCGGATGAGGTACCGTAGCTCGGCCGTGTTGGTTGTATGGTATTGGTAGCATCTCTGGTGGGGCAGTTTCCGCGAGTGTCGGGTGGGCCGGTAACGATCGATGGGCTAAGTGGCCTCCTGGCCCACATTTGCCAACGCCGCTGCTGCTGCTGTTGCTCTACTTCGTTTCTCTCTCTCTCTTATTACTCTTCGTCTATTGGTTGTTATTAACTGCTGTTGGCTTTATTAATATACTTATTGGTTTTATACCGAATTTATTATTCATTGTCTCTATGGCAAATTAATTATTTAGTGGCTTTGTGTCAAATTAATTATTTATTTGTGTTTAGTGAAATTAATTTTCGATGGCTATGAATCAAATTGAACATTTATTGACGTTGTGTCAAATGAACAATTCATTGGCTTTATATCAAATAGCATCGTAGTAAAAAGTGATTTATGTTTTCGAGACAAATGCAAACGCTTATTCATGGTGATTATTGGGCCTTTCTATGAAACTTATCAACACTTGGGCAATGACTATGTAAGGACTGGCCATATATTTGATCCGATCTGATCGCAAAAAGTGTATTATTTAAGTTATATTTTCAGAGAATTAGGGAACTTATTCTAACTGAAACGGCTTAAGTTGTACTTCAAGCTTTTGTCATAAGCCTCTTCTTGATTAGGGATATGTTTCGTTTTGGTTTTTGGTCCTCGATCGCTGAAGGAGACTGGTATCATGCCCATGACTCTCACTTGTGCACTACTCGAGTTAACTCGCAAATTGGGCTGGGCGGCCCAGTGGCTGCTATCCTCTAGCGTTGAGGGCACGGGAGGGCAGTCCGGCCTCGCCCAGCGCTGTGGCACCGCAGCTCGCGTAGTTGTGTGCCGGTGTGGGTCGCCCTCTGGGGTACTCTGGGCTTATTTCAGCGCCTACCATCCTTTTGATCTCTTGAGATCGCCTTTGTCGTCGCTAGCGAGTCACAAACTAAATCATTAATAATTGTAACGGTGAAAATAATTATTGATCATTTTCATTTTCGTTAGTTACATGCTTGCCACTTATCATCTAAAATTGTACCATGTTGCATGTTCAATTTATTTGTCGTTTTCGGAGGCCTAAACTAATTCATGATCTAAGTCAATCTTTTCGTTTCCTGCACAGCCTCAGTTGAAAGGTACGATCGTAGTTATTGCAACGCCTTTGGTGTCGTGCAAATTGTTCCCGATATTTTCTTAGATTTTAGGTAGAAGAAGTAAGTGGACTTTTCGTTTCCAGCGTGAGTAAAAGAATAACACCTAGGTTCTTGTGTGTTTCAATTTCGTTAATGATAGAAAATACTACTTCGACAATTTCTTCACCCTAAAATGCCGAGTACAGCTGCTCTCGTGAAAAGAAAGACTGTTGTACTGCGGTTGAGATTTAGTTCTTCAATGATTTGCACGAGAGTGTCGAGAAACAGTTGACCCGCTGATCGAGACTGTGCGTCATAAACGAATTTGTAGGATCTCGTCACTCACAACGAGAAGCTCAGTTGCTCCGCAGTGGGTAGGCAGCTAAGAAGACGTTCGCAGTGCCGCCAGCGTCTGCTGTTACTGCAGAGTACAGAGGTGCGTCCTCTCTTGAAGACGTTTGCCTTTTCTTCGGCTGCTCCTCCTTATTATTAGTTCTGTTTCTTCGTTGCAAACCGTGTCCTCTGTATCGTCGTGCGTCATTCATGGTCAAATGGTTTCGTTTCTTGGCCAAGCAGAGTACTCATTTGTGATATGTTCCTCATATATCATTTACTCTCTTATTGAGTTAACGAGTTTACGTATCACTTACTAGCCTGGTTAACGCTTTTGGTGGCCATTTATTTCAAACATTCAACATTCCGTGGGGGAGCAGGATTTTGTACAATTGCATTTCATAACTTTTTCTTCACTATGGAGTTAATGTTCAAAAAATCCAACGTTTCACATTCCACACAGGAAAAATATGCCCCCGCCTTTACAGGTCATAGGAATGTTGATCTAAGTTCGCTTTGTCATAATATGCTGTTGTCATTTAATTTCTGTGATAGATCTCATCCCGCTGATGACTTATTTGTCGCTATTTTGATCTACACAATATTCTCCTAGTCTTATGTTCGCTCAACTTTGGTTTTGTCTCTGTTACTACTATGGAGCTTAATTTCTTGATACCGGTGACTTCCGGGCTTGCGTTGCCTTGCTTGATTCGATTGGCTGGCCTCCTGATTCATCAATTGGCCAATGGCCAATTATTTGTTTAAGATTGAGCTTACTGATAACTTGTATTTTCTTACGTGAGTCATCGGTACTCTCTAGTATCTCTACGGAAATGTCCAATAAATGTGTTTCTAATACATTCCCAAGATCAATAGAGCATATTTTTACCGCAAAACGCATTATTTAGCTCTATGTTAAGGCTGTATTCATCCACCTAAGTTTTGAATAGTGTCAGGTATTCGCAATGCGTTCCGAAGCAAGTCGCTGCGAGCCTTGGAGCCGCGCATTTGCCGCTCCTTCTTCTGTGGGAACCAAGGAGAGAAAGTTCGCTACTACGTCCGTCTACTACGATGCTTGGATGGAAGTCTTGCATGAACTTGGGCGAGCCACTTTCGTATGGCATCGGCTAACAACAGCACCAGCTGTCACTTTCTCGTGCCCGAGAATGCCATACTGGTGCATGCTCTTGACATCGAACTTTCTGTTTTATTTTGCGGGATCAGAGGGTTCCTCAAAGCATTCTTTGTTTTCACTCTAAACTTGGTGTACTGATCAACCTTCTGAGGCTGAGAGCTTTTTGCCTAGCCACTATTGAATGCGAAATTCTAGACGCTGCAGCTGGTGAGCGATGTTTAGCCTGAGAAGTTGAAAATACAGGGTGTTGAGAAGAAAGAATCATTCGAGGAATGCACATCTGACTGACTTTTGTCAAGGCAGGTTCAACTAAACAGGTTTGAGGATCTTTAATGTACAATTTATTAATCGAAATTCGATTGAAGGATTCAGACTTTTTATGATTCAATGAAAGATTTAGAAAGTTTCATTTACACAATTCGCCCGCATGCCAATGATATCTAATCGGCCGTCCAGCCTTCTTTGTGCTACGGTAAAAGCTTGTCTTTTCTAATGCATGTATGCGATGGAAAATTGAACACCGCACTTGCCCTATTCTGGAAAAAATTCTAATATGCTAATAAAGCCTGTAGTTCTGCTGTGTAAATCGTGAACACAAAAAGCCGTTGTCAGTTTAAAATAACTATTTGTCACACAAAGAGGATAAATGTAAATCATTGAGTAGTACGTGTTAATTTACTTTCACATGTGTTTGAATTTGAGAGTGTATGTATAGCTTGTATTTTTTCACTTTGTAAATTATCATGTATTAACCTGTCAAGTTTTGAATGTGTTATGTATCATAGATGAGCGCATCGGGAAGCATTTGCAAGTCTCATGTTGCCGTGTTGATATTAAGTGAGAAATAAGTGTCAGCTCACGGTTGCTCACTGGGAGATTTCGGTATGTACGTCGATGAGTATTAATTTAGTTTTCTCACATCGATGGCAGCAAGTTTTGATGGAAGAAGACAAAACCTTAATCTTATATCATTTGCCTTTGTTCAGATTAAAACAATTCTGAAGCTTGCCCTTGACCTAGACTTTCATTCGGCTGCGTGCATGTTGGACAGGAAGGATATGTGAGCCATGATGCTACTCGGTTTCCCCGTTATCCTGCGTCCGTGACCACGTGTTGCGTCAGCTGAACGCTTTGCTTCCTGAACGGGCCATGCGCTGTACATCTGTGTCGTTTTATGAATAACTTATTACCGTTGTTATTGCTCTCTCCAGCCTGGGAAGTCTCGAAGTTTCCTGGGAAATGTTTTACTTCATTCAATTACGTCTACATACAGACCACACAGTGCCAACCAATTCATGATGCTTATCAAGTGAGCATTTTACAAAGCTTATTGCTATTGCTGCAACTCATTTTCACTGAAAATCACGTGTGTTGTACAGCTCGAGGAATTTGTTTGATACTTTGTGATACGCTGTAAAAAAAACCCCGCTCTTCCTTCTGTACACTTGTTGAACTGCTAACTGAATGTATTTGTGAGTAGTTCTTCAGCCGGAAAGAACGGGTGGAGACCATGTTTCTGTCTGTATCGCTGTGATATTTCTCAATGCTTCAGTTGATGCTGTTAGTGTTCATTGTCTTGATTGCTCGGTCGTTATCTCTACCTTAATTAATGAGACACTCATGAGCAACGAGATTATCACATTAGATGATTAGGGTCAACAGGCGATAATAACGTATAACTGATTTCGATAGTGTTGTTCGTTTTTTTTTCAGTATTAATTGACGAGTTCAAGTTGATGCTAGTTAGGTGAACGTAGCTGAATTTTTTACATTAGCAGTTGGAGAAAACTTGTGCACCCGAAATATTTTCTGCATTTTATCGTTGAGTGAATTAGAGATTGATGAACTCACCAATCTAATTTTCGAAACAAACTTATCCCGTGAATTAAGTGCTCATCTTGAACCTCAAAACAAATTCCTTTCGCTGGCTTGCAGCTCTCAGAAATAAGCTCTAACTGGTAGCGTGCATCTGAAGAGTTAGCGGGTGGCCTTTCTCTGCAGTGCTTGCATGTCGGACGCCACCGACTCTGAAGGTGTTCATTAACTGTGTAAACAGCGGCCATACGTCGCAGGTGTGGAGTCTGTAGAGCGACCCGCTGCCAGCACAAGTTAACTTATGCATAACCTTATATGACAGGAAGAGCTTCTGAACGTGATATTCTCGCCTGATTCATTTCAAGCAAACGCTGGGGTCAATCACAATACAGTCGCCGGATTTTCATGAATGAGAATTGAATATTCCTTGAAAATAACTTGAGCATTTGCCAATCTTCTGAACTAATGGATTTATTTTTTTGTGGAAAATGAGGTTTCTGCTTTTATTCGCAAATAAAAATATTGTGTTCACAGTGTCATGATCAACGCTGGGAGGGATATTTTACCATGGCACTGTGTGTGAAGAAATTAGGAAGCTTCCAAGTAATAGAAATGATGTCAAGTGTTACACAGTCTCGCAGAACATTGTTGTGTTGCGATATCATTAGGATTCTTTTTATGTTTATCTTACTAACATTTCTGTCCTGAGTTCAGTTCATAGAATGTCCTGTTCACGCGCTTATATTTTCTAGGAATATGGTACTTGCAAAAAAAAATGTTACATTGTCAGCGATGAACACGAATGGAGTTTCATATATGTAGAAAGAAGTCTAGAATGCTGGTACTGGTGGGATGTGCTGTTGCCTTATTTTATAAAATTGAAATGATCGTTTATATGTCACTAACTACAACTTTTGCAAACACTGTCGTTTTAAATTTATGAAATATAGGCTCAAAGCCTGAGAAGTGTAAAAGACCCAGAGGAATAATTGTGTTTGTGTTTCCGACACTTTCACCTCATGAGGCAAGTATGGTACACGGTTTGCTGTTTGAGTCAGTGTTGTGCACCACTACTGGTTAGTGGTAAGATTTGTCTTACATTTGGTGAACTGTAAAAACAGTACACATTACTGAGAAGTGTAAATACTGTTGAGAATAGAGACTACGATAGCCCACCTAGTGTAGCAAGTACGATATATCACACTCGATACTAGCACGTATACTCACAGAGCTGTGCGCAACCTCCCTGTACGACTGAACACTAGATGCAGGCATAGCGTAATTTTCAAGTTCAGAGATGAGGTTAAAGGGTTCATGGGCTCAGTCTATGTGATTTTTCCCGGAATATGCCAGTGGTAGCGCTGGTTGAAGCGCCTTCAGTATTCTCATTTTGCTGGGCGCCTGCAAATGAAATAGTGCCATTTCCTACACCAGATCTTTTTCATTATACTTAGAAATTCTATTACGTATCTGCTTCTTATTCTATCAAAAGTCCCTTACTGCTGCCATTTCTACCAAAGAAAAACAGTTTACATGTTTAATTTCTATATTCGTTGCATTTTTCGCTTCGTAAATTTCCACCTATCTCCTACTTAGCAGTACTTATGGAGTTATCAGGGAATTTACTTAAGAAACTGAACACTTTCCCTTAGTTTTTAATTTGTTCGAACCTTTACTTGAAAGAAATTTAATGACTCCCAACGAACTATCTCAAGTGGAGATACTTCTGAAGTACGACAATATAAAATGCGATAGCCCGACTGGAATTGTTGAAGGAGATAATAGACAGTGTGAGAGTGACCATGTTCGACTAAAGCTGACAATGACCCATATTCGAGGCTCGAGGATAACGCCGCGATAACGGGCCCCGATTTTCCTGATAAACTAAGCTGGCTTGCTGGAGACTATCAGCGCCAGCAGCATACCGATGCTCTACCGACTGTGGTCCATTTCAAAATGTTCTGACGGAGCGGAGCCACTTTTCAGTGCTTTTACTCGTTTACTTAATCGTAAGATTTTGTGGGAAACTTGAGGAACGACTCGTATTTCTTGCACAGAATATTGCCCTGGATAATCTGTACTCAGGCGTCGTAGCTGTAATTCGTTGTTTTCGAAATAATTAAGCTTATGGGAATTGTCCATATATTTTGTCTGAATTAGGAGCTCTATGTTGATGTTTGGGGAACCTATCAACAGTCAGCGTTCTCAAATAACTCGTAATCAACGAGACTAAGTAGAGAAATGCATTTGTGGAACCCATGCATTAGTTCTCCTGTAACTTAGCCCCATTCGATGAAAGCTGCAGCATAAAGTAACATGGAAGTATTCATCATGAACTCCTCTAACGGATCTTCGTCCATGGTGCTCCTTCGGTCGCTGATTTTTTCTCATCACTTTTCCCTTTTTATGTTCCTAACCTCAAATATTTATTTCAAATTTTAAGTGTTTCAAGAAAATTGCATTTTTGAATCATCCATCCATCCAGTGAGAGGTCATCAGAGAATAACAACTAGCAGGTGCATGCAAGTCACTAAGCTTCGATACAGTCGAAAGAAGCCCAAATCAATGACCTGTCGCTCTGCGTTTTTGCTGTGCTTTGCTTCTCAATAGACAGAATTGCTTAAATGTTCTACTGTTCCTCTCAAGTGATGTTTGACTCTTTGTGTGTGAACATATTTCGGGACTCATCAATTGGAATTAATTGTACCGCATATCTGGATCATGTACATGTGGTACTATTTAGTATTCATTACTCGATCATTGATGTGTCCCCGTCATCACAACTGACCCATATGTAGATGCCAGCCGCTGATGGATGTGGTGTCTTAGGGCGACACATGTTTAGTCTCGCGATTCATATTTTGAGACGTTTGCGTCAGCACTTCACCGTGTCGTATTGATTTGATGAAAACACGATAATAAATGTTATACTTCACATGTGTCCGTTAACTTTTTCAGATCCTCTTCTGTTCCCATGAACATTCTAATGAGTTGATATAATTTTACTTATGCATGCCCCTCTACATTTTCTTTTACCACTCACTATTCAATTTTCGCCATTGGTGTTCGTAAGGCAATTATCTTGTTTTGTTTGAATTTCAACTGATGAAAGAAGTAATATGAAGAGACACTTCCAAAGTCGTACTGGCAAAATGTGATCTACTTTATTATTGTTAGCGTGGTAGACTGCAAGAACGGTTTGCTGCCGTTGGTGCTGCTGGTGCCGCAGCTGGTTCCGATACCCTCGGCGTGTCCCAGTTGCGCGCTCTAGTTTACCGAGCACCGCAGCATCGCTAACATCGCGCGCTTTACCCTCGTCGGGTCGTGGGCGTTCTGTCACTCTGTACTGACCACCGACAATGTATTTCGAATTCTTTGGCCTTTCTAGAAATGTTGAGATCTTGTGCTCCTGCAAGAATTCCGTGTTGTGAAGCGAAGGTGCTCTTTATTTGACCTGGAACTGTGATTTCCTCAAGTTATGTGCCTATTGAACCTTAGTGAATCATATTGAATGTTAGTAAATCTGTTTTATTTTCAGCTTTGGAATCGTGAGCTGCAGTGCTTGTGTTTTGTGTTAGCAGTGTCCTTTTCCTGTTTGATATGGTAAACTCATTGGTGTTGACCAATAGTGCTTAGCAGGCTAAATGCTGGTTCTTTATCTTGTGCACTCTTTCTAGGCTCGACGTGGTTCGTGTAAATTTTATTTCCTAGTGGTGGAGGGCGACCTCTTGTGTATGTGTTCTTACCTCTGCGGTGTCTGTGTAGTGTATGTTGTGAACTTGTATTTGAAGTTTAATTCTCATGTATGCAGTGTGGGGTTTAATGCACCTATTCTTTTCATTATAATTTCTGGAAACAATGGCATGAGCTTGTTTCATAGAGATGAGTATTCTGTTTCAAATATTTGATTTGACGTCCACTGCTTGCAACTGTGGATGAGGCATCGTTGCCTCTGCTATCTATAGTAAGTCATATGTGAATAAATAAATTAATTTATTTTCGCTTATTGATAACACAGTAATCAAGTGCAACCTTCTTGGTTAGTTTGAGAAAGCTGGAAAGAACGTGCGTGGGAGCTTGCTATTGTAAAACTCGCGTATATTTTGGTCTCTGAGGAGTTGGAAGTCAGAATTCATTTTACGTGAGGGAAATTCTGACAGTACATCCACAGTTGTCGGAGCTCTAATTTTAAGCGACACAAGGTTGTGTATGGTGAAGGTGAACCATTTTTACTTACTGTTAAAGTTCAAGTAAAAATTCATATTGCAGACGCTGCTTCTAGCTGTTACAGGAGGAATCTTGATGCATGAAACAAATTACACTAGTAACATGTTACGACATAACAATACTAACATAACAATATAACACTAGTATGTTTTTATAGAATATTCATAGAATATGCTGATAATAATCAACTCATCAGGGGAATACAACTAATAAATATATTTAAGAGAATTATCATTGCTCACAGGGGGCAAATAGGGCGAGTGTTAGGGAGCCTTTTTGCTGAAACAGGAGTATTTTTATATGGTTTTAAACCATCTATTTTTGGATCTCTGCTGTTACATTTTTCAGCGCCTGATGTTTTCTTCAATTTTTCTCATGATTCATCTACTCCCTTTTAAAAAGTCTGTTTCTTTGCGCAGGGGATCTCGAACGCACCTTGTGCATAGATTATCCGTTCTCTCAACTCCATGCCATATAGTGCCTTCATCCTTCTGCTCTTTGGAACACCTATGTTGTGATTAAAGAGGACTAAACCTACTAATTTAATTTATCTCAAACTGTCATTGTTGTTTCATTACTCAAATTCTTCTAGAAGTTTCGTGTAATTTTATAACTCTCCGTGCGTGTTATCTATAACGACGCGTTTAATACATGTTGTGAATGTTAATACGTTAACTGCGGCGGGTTAAGATGAAGTTCAATACTCAATTCAAATTAGAGTTGAATTTAGAGATTAATTTTGAAAATAGCGAACATTAAATAGATTGATCTTTCGTTTAGTTATCATTGTCTTTAAAAGAATCGAGTTTGTGACCGTTAGTCAGTCAGAAGCATTATGAAAATCACGTTAGTGACCACCGGTTGGTCGCGTCTCGTTCAAAGTGTTGCAGTTCAAGTAAGTTTTTCCTATAGGATTCGTCGCATCAACACGTTGAATGTGTACCAGCCATATAAACACTTTCATTTCCTTCTTCAGTTGATTGGAATGCTCAGGAAAAGCGAGGCTTGAAGAGAAATACAATTTGCGTATAGGAGCATGTTTCGCTATAATGGCACGGATGGATGGGGCCCGGTTTCTATGCATGTGCGCCACGCAGCCTGACCGCTAGGACGTCCGGGACGCAGCCGGGATGAAGCTGGTTGCCCACTTTCACCGGCACCGAAAGTGAGGCTCCGGCCCGCCTCCGTGTGCACTTGTCCGCCGTGACCTTCACCTTCAGCCGCGGGTCCTGAAATGGCTCCGGATCGTGTTTGCTCGTGGATATTTTCTAAATATTCTAGCAGTCAGTAATGTAGAATGGGTCAGTGGAATGAGAAAATGAATCCTGCTTGGTTGTTAATTTCACTTCTGTTTAGGCACATATGCTACAGGAAGCTATCTGAGTGACTGCGTCTTTTGTATTATATGTTACAGGAAGCTATCTTTCAGACTGCAAAACACGTGTGGAGGATTGTGAGTGGTAATTACCAACCGTAGTAGCGGAAACTCGGCTGTTATACTCGAATGCATTTTCATGTTCTAGACAAGGAACCGTTGATGTGAAAGAACATTTTTTCGCTAGAAATAGCTGTATTTCGCCTACATCTGTGTGTGTCAAATAGTGTGTAGTTCATTACTTGTATCTTGGGTTGCGGTACTTCAGCGAGCTTGCTTACAATTCTTAGAGTGTGAGTGTATTGCAATAACTTACTCAAAGCGAACACACTTGCGGCGCTTAGACTTATGAAATGTTCAAACTTCTTGCCAAATGGCGTAAAAAACGCTTTTGTAATGCGTCATTGATGAGCTCGTTTAAACCTTGTTGCTTCATTAGTGTTTAAACAAACTTGCCAACATTTATATATTAGCTGGGCTTGGCGTGATTGTGAGCGTGTTCTATTTCACTGTAGGTATACTAGTTTTTTTGTATAGGAATGATATACTAGAAATTCTCTGTGTCACTTTGCTAGCCCGTGTAACCCGTGCTAAAATTTTGAGATCTGCCATATTGTTCATGTTGATGTAATAATGCATGAATGCGTTTCGTTTGTAATGAGAATTATACGGATATTTTATCGTGCTGGCTAAGATTCGCCTCGAGTTTTCTCTTTCGATTATCATGCAATTTTTTTCTGTCACCAAATGACAAGAGAAGAGAATTCTTTCCTCTGCTCATAATCTTGTTCAAGTTATGATAATTGGTCTATATCTGAATTGGTTTAGATAAGCGGTGAAGTCACTAATTTCAATGCTGACGTTAACAATTGCGAGTATAATGACTTATTTTGAAAGTGCTTTCTCGTTAGCTTATCTCAGAAACAAGCTCTCAAAAATCCTGCTGTGCTCGCTGTGTATATTCCCAACGAGATAGTATGGATCTTTTTATCTCCGCTTTCTCTTCATGACTCAGGCCGACGTATAGTGAACCAAGGTCCCACACGGGAGTCCGCTAATGTACATTTCTGTTTCGTTATTCAATGCTTGAACTTTTCAAGCCTACTCTGTCAGTACTCAAATACCACTTGAATAAATACGGTTGCAAATTAATTTACCTCGTTAGTGAGTCATAGTGGAGCTTAAGTCATGGTGAGTCATGGTCTGACATTACATAGGTCCTACATTGATTTCCAGATGGTCGGTTGTTGGGAGTCGGCAATAGCAGTACGCGAGGGAGGATTTGTGACGTAGCTTGTACTCTCGACCGTTGAAGTGGTTGTGGCGACCGTGACTCTTACTTTAGCGTGGTGAAGAAGATATTAGCCAGCTACGATGAAGATGATTTTCATGTTGAAAATTTCGTCACAATACCAATTGAACCGTAATCCAAATACGGCTCGCGACGAGGGCAACCGCAATGAAGTTATACGGGCAGTGATAACTGGTGTGACAATGTTATGATCTCCATTGTGAAGGCCTTGCGCGTCATGCTGAAAACGATAGCGATAGTCAGCGTGGAAGTGAGCAGGTCGGGAGGTTGTGAGAGTGTAGACGCTGGTTACTGAAGCTAGCTCCATGTAGTGACGGTGAAGACGGCGGTATTGAGGTCGCGACACACTTCTGTGGTGGCCAGCGTAGCTCCCTCCTCCTGGGCCCCTCTCTCTCTTTGCGCCTCCGCCTGTTGCCTGCACTACTGCTACTGTTGCTGCTGCTCCATTGTTTTTCCTTTACTCCTCCTAGTGTGCGTTGGCTTTGTCTTTGTAGCTAGGTTTCCGGTCACTCAGTGTGTTCTTTCTCTATTTGCTCCAGTCTTCATTTTTGAAGATTTTGTATGTTTCCTCGAAATAAAGCGTCATTTTTTGACTCGTTGAGAGTTGTTGTTGTTATTTACATTATCAAATCGTCTCCACCTATTTCCGACTCAATCCATGTATGCCGTTAGGTTTTATTGACTGTTTTTTGCACCATTAAATTTTCTCTTATTTTCTTGCTTTATTGGCGTTTAGTTTGTGATTGTTTCTAGATGCGTGTAGTCATGGTTTTGCCATGTTCATCAGACTGAGTCGATTCGTAGACTCCCATTCTCCCCAAATATTTGTGACAGTCACTGTGTAACATAGCTACTTTCATATGTACAGAAAAATATTGTGTTCGTAATGTCAAATTCAAGGGTGAAATATTTTACCAATGGCATTGCGTTTAAAAATTTTTGAATGTTTGAGATGAATAGAGAAATCAATATGACTATGCGAGTATTTGAATGCAAGAAAAAATGACGAAAAAATAGCAAGAAACCAGTATTTTTCCCTCCGTTTGTAATCGTTTAAACATGTTTTAAGGAGATCTACTACCCTGTATTTTACCAAATTTACCGAATTTTTCAAATTTCGCTGTTCAAGTTTCTATTGCATCTAGAGGAACGAAGAATGGGTATTAGCGCTCCCAGGGGGACAATGTGAGGGCCCGAGCTAAAGGTTAGGTAGGCTTTCTTTTTGTTAAAATAACATAGGTTTTTGTTTTGTTATAAACCAACTTTTTTTCGGTTCACTGCTGTCCTGTTTTTTCAACACCAACTACTTCAACTTTTATCTTCTTTCATGAACTTCTTTCTCATCTTACTGTTTCTATGCCCTTTCTGCGCAGATTCCACGTTCCCTTAACTCAATACTAAATGGTGCCTTCTTCCTTCCTCTCTTTGGATCTCATTTGTTGAGGACAGGGAGGCTTAAACTAACCAATAATCTAATCTAGAGGAACGAAAATGAAAACAGATAAGTAAAATTGAATTCTGGACACATTTTCTCCTATAAACATTTTTGATTTTCGCAGTAAAAAAAAGTTATCGTGCGAACATACGAAAAAATGTAAATACGAGTTCTTGCGCAAAACTTTTCCCACTCTACAATTTTTTACGTAGAAGCGCGATTGTGGTCTCATTCGACGCGGAAGGACTGCAGGAACCTCGTAACGAAGGATTTTTTAAAATTTCGAATTAGAAAAAAGTTATTGTTACAATGTCCTACAATTGCAATTTTCTACTGCGAAATCCGAAAGTTTTCATAGAAGCAAATGTGTTCAGAGTTCAATTTTACAAATCTGTATTCATTTTCATTCACCTAGTTGCAATATAAATGTGTAAGCTGAGAAAAGAGAACGAATCTAGCATTTACCTGGGGAAGAAGTTTTTGGACAAATGTAACTATAAATTCATATCTAGTTCGAAATTCAAAAAAATCATTCGTTACGAGGTTCCTACAGTCCTTCCGCGTCGAATGAGACTACAAGCGCGCTTCGATGAAAAAAATTGTAGGGTGAAAAGTTTTGCGCAAGTAGATATATTTTTTCTTTTGTTCGCACAATAACTTTTTTCTATTGCGAGAATAAAAAATTTTTATAGGAGAAAAAGTCTTCAGAATTCAATTTTACATATATGTATTCATTTTCGTTCCTCTAGATGTAATAGAAACGTGAACAGTGAAATTTGAAAAATTCGGTAAATTAGGCAAAATACAGGGTAGTAGATCCCCTTAATGCTGAAAATATGACCGAAAATTGATACTTGACACAGTAGCAGTAGAATTATGATATTTTGTGTTGACCCGTAAATGCCATAAAAATGGAAAGGAAGAGGTGCGCGCATTGTACGAGAGCTAAGATGACGAATCGCACATGAAGGCTCTATGACAGTGGGCATCTCAATATTGCGCGCAGCATTTTTGCTGATGTTCATAGTATTCCTCCCTTTCCGCCCACCTACCTCATGTGGAGAAGGACTTCTGTATCTGTGGGAATTAGCGCTCCCAGGGATAAAAGTGAGGTCCCGAGCTAAAGGTTAGGTAGGCCTTTCTTTAGTTGAAATGATATAGGTTTTCCATTTTGTTACAGCCCGTATTTTTCGGTTCACTCTCGTCCTGTTTATCAGCATCTACTTCTCCTGCAACTTTTATCTTGTTTCTTAAACTTTTTTCGTAACTCACTGTTTCTATGTACCTTGTGCATAGCCCGCGCTCCCTGAAGTCCGTACTAAATAGTGCCTTCCTCTCCTTGGAACGCTTTTGCTGCGGTTTGGGAGGCTTAAACTATCATCTAATCTAATCTCCATATTATCCCTCTTTTTCACTTGCTGCAGTAAAGATACTGGTAACTTGGATACCAGTTACCAGCCTGTCGCACTCAGTACGCAGTGGTGGGTGCGGTGCGGCTGAAGGCATCTCCACACTCGTCGTCCAGGGCTTGCCTGGATGTTAGTCATTGGTGCGTCTTAAGAAGCTCTTAAGATCTCATGATTTTGCTCTCTGTTCTGTTGCTTAAAAACGCGGACAATATCTCTTCAATTACTAGAACAGGGAATTTTTATTATTCAACATAGGGCTACTGCTAGCTCAAGTGAATAATAGTGTTAAGTAATATTCTTGGTAATTTACGCTACAGCTCCCCTCAGGGGATACAGTTATTGTATCTATGGGAATTAGCGCTCCCAGGGGGACTATGTGAGGGCCCGAGCTAATGGTTAGGTAGGCTTTCCTTTTGTTAAAATAACATAGGTTTTTGTTGTGTGTTACGGACCAACTTTGTTTCGGTTCACTGCTGTCCTGTTTTTTCAACACATACTACTTTCTTCTTCACCCCTCAGGGAGATACAAATCTT
>JACJUY010000584.1:67362-112984 GCA_014220935.1 Platorchestia sp. MABIK | reverse complement strand
ACTCCATACTAAATGGTGCTTTCTTCCTTCCTCTTTTTGGATCTCATTTGTTGAGGATAGGGAGGCTTAAACTAACTAATAATCTATTCAACGCTACAGCTTAATAAAAATTAGATAAATGGTCGAACCATCTAAGCTGATGGTTGTTCTGAAAGCACCTGAGTAGTAGTAACAAAATCAAATCTCTCAGAGACTCCTTAGCCCTAAGTTTAAATTAGTTTTGTCTGTCTTATGTTATGGGGACCAGCGACTATAAAGGATGATACTGTCAAGTATCTCCTTCGGGACTTCTCTTATCCCTTTGAAACTTTTCTTATCGCGTCAACTTTGTTTCTTTCAGTTTCATGCCTTCTTGGCAATCTCTCCTTTGTCTTTCCGTGCTTTTCCTCCTCAACTTACTGTTTCTATGCACAGGGTAAATTGTGGGAGAATTTGCGTTGTTCATGCATTTCACATTTTCTACAGTCTGTACTAAATGATCCCCTCTTTACACTCCCTTAGGACCGCTTTGTTGTGGCTAGCGTGTCTCAAACTAAAATAAAATGAATAAAAATAATAAAGAGTCAAAATGATGCAACTACTGATTATGCTCTTCTCGTAGAATTCTTGTCATTGTGCTTCCGAGTTCATGCTATTTTACCCAATTGCTTAGTTATTGAGGTGTCTGTCCGTGCTGGAATTTGTGTTATCTCAGTTTGTCTCTCTTGCATTTGCCGCTCTTCGTGTTTGTTGCACGGTGTGTTTGTCCTGTCAGCTCTACGATTACACGCCTCTTGGAATTCTTTAGGTTTGTAGAGTGTGGCCAGTCACGTTCATTATTTGTGCTGATAGTCGATGTGAAATAGTTAAATCATTACTAAAATATGTCGATGCTGAGGTTCTTTTGAATGCCGCTGAGAATTCATGTTTTTCAGAAATGAAACTTTTTTTAGTAAATTTCTCTGCTTCTTTAAATTTTTAACAGTCAAAAGATATTTTTTATATCGTCACTCACTCATGAAGGTGTGAAAAATGTACTCAGCTATGTTTAACTCAGTCGCATTACGATAACTATTGTTAATTTGGCGTTTCTATTTGCAGCCCAGAGCACAAAGAAAATAGCATCAGTTCGCCCACAACTTTATATGTTGGATTTGTTTGAGGACAAAACAAAGTAATTATCTTGATGAGAAGGAACCCGTAACGCTTCGCGTTGTTCAAGATAAGTGGACACAACCCGATGCATTAGCTCGTCTGACTTTCACTAACTTTGCCATGTTTTGCGCGAGTGAGTTCCTCTCCGTGAAACAGCTGCTTATCTTCCACTGTAATCTCAAAATATTTCCGACATAAACTGGTAATTGTGACGTTACATTTGTCTTTAGTATTGTGAAACATTTTCCAGTGTTAGAACTTTCATCCCTAGGATGACTATGATATCCAATAACCAGGGGTTTCAAACCCCGTCAATGATGAATGGATCGCCTATGAAGTCTAGCATTGCTAATCTGAGATTTTCTTCGTACATACATTTTGAAAACCCCTCAAGCGTACGTCCTTCCTTCCAAATGGATCCGGCCGCCTTTCAGTCCAAGTCTGGGGGTAAACGAAACATTTTAGAGGCTGCTTTGGGAGGTCACCATCTTTATGATGTCTCCAAGAGTGAGTATGTCTCGAAACGCAGGAACTCTGAACAGTCGAATTGTGGTTTCCCAAATGTTCGTGATAATAGTGGCGGTCACCAGTCTAGCATTCGTCGAAACAATGGAGAAAATTGGTTTGTAGACTCTGCCTGTCTCGATATAAATCAGAAACCTCTTGTCGAGGAGCGGCGCACATCCGTAGAAAATTTTGCTGACCTCATCCGTTTAGATGACTCGTGTGACTCCAATCTAGAAACTAAACGTGCTGTTCCTGCGAGTGGTGAGGCTTCTGGTGTTTCTGGCGGCGATGTGAGCAAAAATGCTGTCGGAGCCGCTAATGTTGCTGATGTTGAGAATAACAGTGCAGAAGATATGATGGAGTTCAGTTCTGCGTTGAATGAAATTATGAAG
Source organism: Platorchestia sp. MABIK (assembly GCA_014220935.1). Classification (NCBI taxonomy): domain Eukaryota; kingdom Metazoa; phylum Arthropoda; class Malacostraca; order Amphipoda; family Talitridae; genus Platorchestia; species Platorchestia sp. MABIK. The sequence continues at coordinate 110,951 of JACJUY010000584.1, read as the reverse complement.
TTTTATGCTGATGACGATGACGACCAGACTGCTACTTTGGACCAACAGCTTGAAAACGTTACAGATAATGCGGCTAGTGCATTTGTTGGAGGTGGTGCGTTTAACCAAGTCAATTCTGATAATGTTATTGATGACCTCATGAAGAGTTTAGATGAAAATGTAGAGTTAGGCGAGAAAACTGACGTGAAAAAACAGGAAAAAGTATTAGCCATAGCTTGCCTCGATGTGAAAGAGTCAGAAGTTCGTAACGAAATATCGACTGGTTGTGAAAAGTCTTCGACTGATGATGTACACCAACCGCATCAATTATTCGATGAACTCATTCTTATTTCAAGCGAGAATTCAACTTCTGACGCAGATAAATTGAAACCGATCCAGGTGAACCCTGACGAAGAAGACAACCTAGGTCCTACCCATCCAGGTGACTCGTCAGACGTTACCGACGTGAACTGGCTGGAAGCGCTCGGAGTACCTGAAGAGTAAGTTCCACGTTTTCTGCACAGTTTATCTTTTCTCAGTGTTCTGTGTTTAGTTGATTGAAGTACAAGGGTCAATTGTACACTAATATTTTTGTATGGTTTGTGAGCAATGTGCATTTGTTAATGCACAACGTTCTGTTAGTAACTTGCTCATACGAGTGTTTCAAACTTTTCGGTGACGTTAGAAGAGTTGAGGGGGAGAAAGTCAGATCTAAAGACGTCCGAGTGAGCTACATGCGCCCCTCATTGAACAGCTATTGTCTCTACTGAGGGCAGAGAAAAAGGCTAAGGTACAAGGTGTGTATTGATATTTCTGATTGAGGGTGTGTCCCAGGGGGAAAATGTGATGGCCCGTGCTGAGAGTTGGGTTGGCCTTCTGTTTGTTGAAATAAAATGTTTTTGTTGCGTTGAGGTCCACCTTTTTTCGGTTCACTGTCTTGTTTTTCAGCACCTACTACTTTCTTCTTCGACTTTGATCTTGTTTCACAATATTCTTTCTTAACTTACCGTCTCTATGCCCTTTCTCCATAGATTCCACGTTCCCTTAACTCCATACTAAATGATGCCTCCCTCCTTCCTCTCTCGGATCGCCTTTGTGGTGGATAGGGAGTCTTAAACTAACTAATAATCTAATCTTAAGGGTGCATTTGAAGCAGTTGTTCTACTCATTTTAATTTTCATAGATACTGTGGGCTTCGTTTTACATTTGAAATGATTGCACAATAGCTTTTTTTCTGAAATAATCCTTAGTTCCATGGTCAGCTACCCAGTTTACAAGTGGTATTGTGAATAGGACAAGACCTAGGCTTTGCTCTGTATTGTCGTGAAGTAAAAATGAGACGTTAAGATGCGAAATAGTTTCGATTTCTTTCGGTGCACTCTTGGAAACGGGAACTTGTTTCGATCGCCCGTTCCTTTGAACTGAAAGCTTGGTCGGGAGCAATGCACAGGCAGTTTGTGCTCTTGCGTTAGGGCTGTTGTACGTGCTGCGGTACCATTACTACTGCTTGTGTGATGTCATTACTACTGCACTATAAAGGCTGCCAAGCCATCGCTGCTGCCAAACCATCATTGGTGCTAAACCATTCCTGACTCAACAACTGCCCCGCCGATTGGCCACGATGTCGCCTATTACGTGACGCAACTGCTGCTTGCGCTGTGTGTGTGCTGTTCAGCATGTGGCCAGAGCGTATGGTGAGAGTTAAGATGCTGATGTCATTCATTGTAATGTTGTTTTAACACTTGAAATTCACAGTCAGGTTGATTTGGGTTTAAATTTCTTATTTGTTTACTATAGTACGATGAATCGAGTGCGATGTCATGAGCATGTAATATGGTATGATATTGTGTTGGTGGATGGTTGTAACAAAATATACGATATGTGTAAACATAACTTGAAACCCAAGAATAAAAATCGAGTCTACCAAGGATCCTTTCACTTCTGTAAATGGTATGGACTGTCAAGTCATTGACAAATTCCTAGGAGTTGAAAACTACTGGTACAACACGTGGTCTACAAGAATTCTGTAGACCTCGAGATTTGTGGCCGAGTTTCATGTGGACCCTGACTTGTGATGTGCCTGCCTACGCGCTTTGTCGACTGCCACGGCTGCTCGAGTAGCTTCACTGCGTATAGCACAAAATAGAAGGGCACGGGTCTCAATTCGAAATCCATTCGTCTGGACACTTGCATTTAATTCAATCCTATTTGTTCCTGCTCTCGCCTTTCTTGGTAAAACGTCGCTCTCTGTTGGGGATTTTTTTATTAGATTATTTTCATTAGGGTATTGTAAAGAAGTCACATGCTTATTTTTCATGGTCGAAAACAGCTGGAAGAAAAGGGTGTGATCATTGCGGTTGCTTGAGTCCATAGGGCAAGAACTGGCTGTAAGTTTGAAAGTAATGCAAATGTACCGCTCGAAAGCGGAAGCATGGATGCATTCAAGAGCTGGCTGGGTACTGTACTGGCGCCAATATAGTACTGCTGTTTAGGGGACCGTCGCAGTACCTGTTTAGAGTAGCACATTTGTATCTGGCGTAGCTCGTTAAGTGTTGCTAATTCGGTATTGTCTTCACAGACGTTGGGTAATTTTGAGCGAAGTTACTTGATGGTAAATTTCTCGTAGTTGTTGAAAGGTTTGCGAGGTATCATGTACAGGGAATACTAAAAAAAAGTATTTTGAATTGTGAACATTTTTTCCAGTACGTTTCTTTCATTTTGTGCCCCTCGGGGGCAACAACTATTGTATCCATGGGAATTGGAGCTCCCAGGGGGAATATGTGAGGTCCTGAGCTACAGGTTAGGTAAGCCTTCCTTTTTTTGAAATAGAATAGTTTTTTTTGTTTTGTTACGGACCATCTTTTTTCGGTTCTCTGCCATGCTATTTTTCGGCACCTACTACTTTCTTCTTCAACTTTTATCTTGTTTCATACACTTCTTTCTCAATTTACAATTTCTATGTACCTTGTGCATAGATTCTGCGTTCCCTCGACTCCATTCTAAATGGTGCCTTCCTCCTTCTTTTCTTTGAAACGCCTTTGTTGCGGTTAGGGAGGCTTAAACTAACATCTAATCTCTCATTTTGTGACTGGTTTAACACGATCGTCGTGGCGTTAGCAGCTAATAATGTTGGCATGCAACGGTAATCATATCGAATGGAAGTTGAGGGGAAATTTCTCTTGTTGTTCTTTTCAAGTGTTACAATATTTCTCTATGGCTTCAAGTGTTTTAAATTACCAATGAAAAGGTATGTTGTAATTGAAAATACCTCATTCCGTAACGAGTGTGCGTCACTATTCAAGTGATGTTCGGGTATTGTAATAGTTTCTCCATGTTGCTTCCTATTTCTCAATGCAATTGACGCTCATGTTGGTATTGTGATCCCCTCAGGGGGATACAACTGTTGTATCTATGGGAATTAGCGCTCCCAGGGGGACTATGTGAGGGCCCGAGCTAAGGGTTAGGTATGCTTCCTTTTTGTTGAAATAAAATAGGTTTTTGTTCCGTTACGGACCATCTTTTTTCGGTTCACTGCTGTCCTGTTTTTTCAACACCTACTATTTTTTTCTTCAACTTTGATCTTGTTTCATAAACTTCTTTCTCATCTTACTGTTTCTATGCCCTTTCTGCATAGATTCCACGTTCCCTAAACTCCATACTAAATGGTGCCTTCCTCCTTCCTCTCTTTGGATCGCCTTTGTAGCGGATAGGGAGGCTTAAACTAACTAATAATCTAATCTAATCTGGTATTGTGATTCCAGACATCACTCATTAATTCGTCTGTTATTATCTATCCTTGCGTTTGATGATTCAGTTTTCCTAATGACTGCCGCTGACGCTGCCTGCTACGGCACCGCCCTAGTCAGGGTTGTTAGGTTATCGTTGTTTTTTTAGCTCTAATGTCCAAGTTAAAGCTTTTTCCGGTTATTTTACCATAAAGCAATTGCCACTTTTCAGAGCTGCCGATAGCTGAACTGTCTAAATGGCCAAATTTCATTGAAAATCGCTCAAATATGAGAATTTTGGCTAGAAACGGCCCAATGAGGCCACTCTGGGCCGAGTGGACCTTCTCTTCCTTCCGTCGTGGTGGCTGCGGCCGGTATGTGGGTCAGGAGGGCAGCTCGCGCTGCAGCGCCCTCAGCTGCCGAGCGAGGCAGCCGGACCTCCTTACGCTCAGATAACGTGCTGCGTCTTTGAGAAAATTTCCCCGTTTCACGTTGTGGCGTTGTCGATTGCTGTAATAATGCTCCTCAGAAGGATAAATATATTGTTTCTGTACGAATTGACGTTTCCAGAGGGGTGGGGGAGAGATGTGAGGTTCCGAGCTGAAGCTTCCTTTAGAATGAGGTAGGTTTTTGTTTCTGTTACGGACCATCTTTTTTCGATTTACTTCTACACTTTTTACCTAATACTTCTTCAACTTTTTATCTTGTTTCATAAACTTACTTCCTAAGTTGCTGTTTCTATGCGCGCGGGATTTTGTGTGAGAACACAACTATTATATAGGCGTGTTCTCTTAACGCCATACCAAATAATGCCTTCCTCTTTCCTCTCTTGGGAACACTTTCGGTGTGGTTCAGAAAGCTTGAACTAACTTGGAATCTCATCTAGTGTACAGTTCACAAATATGAAAGCTGACGCGTGATCGAGGAATTCTAACTGGGCGCTCTACTTCCTAATGGATCAGGAAATCAGCTTCAATGCCTGCGTGTGATTAGTGTCGGGTATTTTATGTTCACACTGAGTTGTTCTGTCCTAGCTGCGTAATTCTGCGATCGTTACTTTATTATTAGGCTGCTGTTACACGTGCCTAGTTATTCAAGAATATCGTGCTATTTCTTTTATTAAGCAGCCTTATGATTTGTTACCCTCATAGCAGTGTATGGAAATGGAACGTGTAGCTCACGATGCGTGTCTGGTAACTTAAAAATTCTTGATTTGAAGTTTTGGCTGTAATGGATTTGCACTTTGATTTTTTGCACTTTTTAGTCTGAGGATTAATGAACCTAGTCGTTCATCATTACCTTTTCTGCTACATTGCTGCGTTACGTTGTCTTTTTCTGATTAATCCTTAGATTAGAGTTGTTTCATTTCCTTTTGCCGGGACAAAAAGTTACCGCTTACGTGGGTGATACTTTTTTTCAGTTTGTGGTTACTTCGCTGTATCAAATGTTAAAACGTGGCAAGCTTGTGATCTGTCTACTTGTGTGAGGAGGCAACGACGTAGGCGACACCTATCGTTAGCTCGCTGTTTTCGCTAACACGTGTTAAAATGTGCGACGGCGTGTGGTCGAGGAAGCAATCATTCTGGCTTTCATTCAAGTTATTCAAGAGTAGACATAATACGGCCATTATGTATTAGAGGGTAAGTTAGCTATTCTTCATTCACTTCTCAGCGTTTTCGATCTGGATGTTGTTTACTGTTCGATGTAGTTAACAGCGCAGCGACATGTAATTTCGCTATCTGTTCGTTCTAATGCCGAGTTATTTAGTGTTTTGTTCATTTTTGTTGAACTGATGCCGTTATTTTAAAGTACGAGGCATTGAAGTTAGATGTTTTCAAGAAAAAGTTTGCCGGACTTCGTTATTAGCAAGGTTCTTTTCTTTTAAACTCTCGCTCAAAATATTGGGTGAACGTCACTGACAGCAGGTCTTTGGGCAGTACAAGTCAGCAGTTCTGTGAATGGACCGTGCTCACCTCTTCCGCTATGTACTTGTGTGTCGATTTTAATCATTCTTCTTTTAATATTTGAATTCTGGATGAGGTAATGATTAAAGATATTCACTGTAATGGACCTGGTGAGTGTTGCTTTGGTACTCGTGTTGGAGGGCTACTGTTCTTGTCATGAAGTCAGGATGTACAGTGAGAGCTCAGCTGTCGATCTGCGAGAGCTTCTGTGGAAGTGCGGTGGCTGGGCTGCGGAAGTAAGCGGAAATTAGCTGTCTCTTCTAGAAACTCGTGTCATCTAACATCTTTCTTCCTTATTTACGTAATGTCTCCGTGCACTCTGGTTTATGTGGTGCGCTTAGATTTTCTACTTCACGCTGTGTTTTGAGACTGGTTGACCATACGCTAAAATATGCTATGTAATACGCATAAGTTTCAGTCGGTTGTGTGGAATCAGTAATGTACGTTATTTAAATTTTTGATAAGTGATTTTTTTCTACCTATAAGGAATTATACTTCCTGAAATTGTATTCGCTAAAATGAGACATTTTACAGTTTTTTTTCAATACAATTCGTTAATTTTAACGAGGTGCGTTGTAATTAATTTCAGCAATGGTACTCCATTGTGCAGAATTTTATTTCCAGCGTTGCCTAGCAATGTAATGAAGGTGTGAGGCGTTCGTGAGATACGATGGTGGGCAAATCTTGCATTGATGTAGGTAGGTTGGTAGGTAGCCTGCTAACCTACTTCCGTGGCTCGTATCGACCTTCTCTGAGCGGAGCGAGCTAGCTTTGCACCCTCGCTGCCCGCCGCCCAAGCACCGCTCTGCCGAGCTGCTTGCCCATGGGGGAGCACTTACGCTCCTGTCTTCGTAAACATTGGCGGGCCTTTAAACCGTGCTGGAAGTTTATCTCTTACTCTCTCGCTACGTGGCCGTCTACTCAACATCCGTGATGTGATTCTATGTTGCTGTTGCACTTCAGATGTAAAATTTTTTCTTTGACTGAAATTTGTAAAATATGCAAACGCACTCTTTTTAAGTTGAACCGTACGACTGTACGGTTCATCTCATCGTTTTTTGACTCATCGTTTTGACTAGCTACTTTGTTTTTTCTTGCTTTTGGAGGTTCACGTTTGCATTTTCTCTTAATTTTGCTTGCTCTTCTATAATTTTTTATCACGGGTTTCCAGAAAGGCTCAACCATTTACCCGCATAGTTATAATTAGAATATTTTTATTTACGCTGAAATTTCGCCGTGAGAGCATTTTTAGTACACTAGGAGTCAATTCCACGCCGTGTTTCAACCGGTATGTTTTCGTGATGTTGTCTGTATGGGTGCATGAAGATTTTCTACATTAGTGTGTCGGAGGGAGTGATATCTGACCCTTGCCATATGAGGAGCCGCGCGAGCTCTGCCCTCGCTCCGTGACGGAGCTTCACATAGCCTTGGTGTAACCTTGAGGTGCTCTAACCTTGCAACCTCCTCCTGTGCTGCCTGCCTGCCTGCACTGCACGCTCAAGGACGAGCTTTCTTCTTCGTTCTGTCAAGGTCGAGGCTTTCAGTCTTTTGATGTAACTCATCTGCTTCCAGTAAGCATTGCTTCAACATGAAGGAAGAGTTTTACAGTCTTGAAGTGATAGATGCAGTCCCTGCATGTTTGGCATAGTTTTCTGTTCAAATGGGTGAGTCTTTTTGTTGGAAAACTAGATTTATGAGGAAAAGATAGCGAAGTGTTTGTTTCCGGACAAAGAAATTGACGTTGATTTGATTGAATTGATTATTTTCCGAGCCTGAATGATTTTGTATTTTGAGGTTATGGTTCACCAAAATTCGTAAATAAATCTCAAGAGGAAAGTGTGAGATTTTAAGCTAAAAGTTAGGTTCGCGTTTCTTGTGTTAAAATGAAATAATTTTTTTTCCCCGAACGTCTTTTTCGGTTTAGTGCTATCTTCTTTCTCAGCACGTTTCCTTTCTTTTTCAAGTTTTATCTTGTATCGGAAACTTTTTTTGATCTTTCTCTTTCTATGCACTGAGTATGGGGACACACCTTATACACAGTTTATCCCTTCCCTTAATTTCATGCTGAGGGAAGCCTTCCATCTTACTTATCAAACTTACTAATCCTGTGATCTTGAGGAAACTGCATGGTTTCTTGTTGCCATATTTAGCATTCCGTTGTTTCTTTTGATTTGGCTTTTCCAAGATTTAATCAATTGCCAACCAACCGGAAGGGGGGAGGAGGGGGGGAATCGATCGTCTACAACCTGTGCATCTTGGGAGCGTAGCTCTCTTCGGGGATGTGTAGGCAACCTGAGGTACCTTCTGGCTTGGGTGCTGGTTGTTTGTCCTCGTCAGTGTATGTTAAGGCAACTTGCGCTCCTCAGTGGCAACCCAAGCTTTCGTGTCACAGAACTAGCAACATTTGTTGCAGGATGCTGTGGGTTCATATTAGTGGTTACATAGATCGTATCTTTCATTCTTTACTTAGTTCCTTTCGTGAGGGAATGGATTGTCCTACTGCTTCTCTTTGCGCGCCTCTGCTCTTTATGAATGAAGACAAGTAAGGTTCCTCGGTTTTCACTCAGTACCGCAAGCTATGGTGTATGAAATTTTCAAGTTCTTTTCTTAAAGTCTAGTTGATTGGTAGAGGATGGTAGACACTGTACTTAGCGGCCGCTGACTTTTTTCATATGAGCTGTCTATGCAGTAGAATATACAAGGTGTTTCAGAACAAGAGGTACAAAATTGCACACGAAGTAGAAAATGGCCAAATAAACACTTTTTCTATATGAAATTTTCCAAAAATTTTCGTTTTTTTTTAGATTTTAGCCGTTTATTGTGTCAAAGGGTAAAATTTGATTACACAATTGCTCGCAAGATTTATTTTGAATTACGTTACAAACACTTCTATTCATAAGAGTTTACATTAATGAAATTTAGTTTTATTTTAGTTTAGTTTGTTTGGATGGACATGGATCTATCACTCTATACAACAAGAAAACGAACTCCCAGTACTACTTGCAAGATTTCAGTTCAGAATAAAATAAGGCAGTCATTGCAGCTGAAAGCTGTTTCATTGAATAATTTACGCAAGAGGACATGAATGCAACTTTTTCCCTAGCTGTTTCTAGTAGGATGGAAGTGTTTGTAACGTAAATTCAAAATAAATATTGCGAGGAATTGTGTAGTCAAACTTCATCCCCTAAAACAATAAGCTAATATCTCAAAAACCCGATTTTTTTGGAAAATTTGATGGACGAAAATGTGTTCATTTGGCCATTTTCTACCTGGTATGCAATTTTGCACCTCTTGTTCTGAAACAGCCTGTATATTTCTTCGCGGGTGCCATGGTCTGTATTTCATTAGATCTTTTCCTGTTTTTGGGCGTATATGTTATGCGTGCTTTCTCTTTTACGGACTGCAGTAATAAAGAAACTTATTTTTTCCCAAGTCACTTGAAATTGTTTTCAAATGTAGTACTTGACGTAGACAAACTTTGTTCCAATTTAGTCGCCGTGGAATGAACTTGTTGTGATATGTATTTTTCTTTTTTTTTTGACAGGAGTGTGTTTAGAGAGGCCGAGTGCGAGAAGTCATGGGCGAAGATGAACACTGCAGCGACCTCCCAGCAGCAGCAGCTCAAGAAAAGGCGCAAGACGAGTGGTGCTCTTTCGCCGGACTCGGCTAAACATCACCAGCAGCAACAGCACTTCCAACTGTAAGTTCTGTTCGCTAGAGTTGAAACCGTAGCTTAACACGTTCACCGCGGTTATTATCGGTTGGTTTGGTTAGGCTGTGAGCAGCTGAGTTGGGAAATTGACTTTACTATTCGAACACATTTCAGTCCTTCCTAAGATTTGTTAAAAATACAATTGCACGATAACATTTCACCTCGTTTGATAAATGTTTTTAAAAAAGGTCGCCAAACAGAAGAAATGCCATCCATTTATACCTGTGCGTGAATGAGCAGTGTAGCTAGTGGTTCACATATAGCCTAATATGCGGGGAACGGGTCAAATTTGCGTTTTACTGTTGTGAATGATACGCGTGTAGGTACTGAGTTCTGGTGTCTCCTGACCGAGTTTGTGTTTCCCCTGGGATACATGCGAGGTATCGGATATGTTCTTCGTCATGTTTACCGGTTTCAGGGGTTAAGAGAGAGCGCAATTTTCTAAGTGCTTTGTTTTAACAACAAGAAAATTCAGCAAAAAAGTTCATTAATGAGCCAATTCACTGGGAATTTTGTAATATATGTGCACCAGAAAGTATTTGACTCCGAGTCGTTAACCTTGTTCCTTCCCAGCATCCGAAGCAATGATACGTTTTTTCATCGAGTTCTGCCGTCAGTCGAATTTCATTAACGTCCCGCGAAGGTGGAAAGGTTGAGTTGTTCCCTCGACTTCTTGTAGCTAGAGTTACCAATGAACGTGTGTGATAGATTGTCGATTTTGAGGTTATAGACGGGGAATGACGGCTGCTGTCGTGTACCTGTTAGACGACGACGATGGTTCTAAAAACGAAAGAGACTTAACCTGTACCTGTTACATGAAGATGGTTGTGATAAGCCGCGAGTATCATTGTTATGCGGCCATGACCGTCTCCTGCGAACAACTGGAGTTGGACTCTCCCGACATGCGGGCGTTGTCGTGATCTGCACGCGCGCCACCAGGTTTGGCACCGCAGCTTTGCGCCATCCGCCCCTGACTCAGCCGAGTGCTGCTACCTACCGTGGCGCAGAACGCATGGCGCCGCAACTCTCTCTCAGTCTATGTGTGAATCCGTTTCGTCTCAAGATATCGATTAATGTTTTCGGACGAGCACTTTTTAAGTCAAGTTAGTTATTTATTGAAAATTCTTCAAGATTGTGTTAGCACGCGCAGGAAATAATAACTTTGGAAAGTAAACGAGATCTTTCTAGTTGTCGAGTAATACGATAGAAATACGTAATTATGGCTAAGAACATTTATTTTGTGTTGGAATGTATGCTGTTTATATAATAGGCGTGCAGGTGTTGTGGTGGGAAATTTTTCATCATCACACTCGTTATTTCAGCTAGAAGCTTCAAAGTTTAGCATGGGGATGTTTCTCTTATTTCTTGTACGTGGGAATAACGTTGCTTAGCCAATACTTGAGTGCAATATTTTTTCCATGTCAATATTCTTTATGCTGCTAAATTCTTAAGGATCAAGGTTCTCTTATATCGATAGTGTTTCTGATTGAATGTAGTAGAAATAATCTTTCATTAAATGAAATACAATATTTCAATCTCAAACCTCATTCTTTTCAACGAACAGGTTTTCATAGCAATCGGAATGAAAGGTTAACAAATTAATTGTTGGAGAAAGTACAAGCACAGGCTCGCATTATGACCGATATTAACGCAGAACACAAACAGCTCACGATTCTAGGTATATTTTCACAGAAATCATTGTAGGATTCAAATCACAATGGCGGTTCCCTAATGACATTGAATTTGCAACGTTGGAGTATGATGTCTTCTAAACAAACTTCACGCTCAAGAGATTTAATGGATGAGGTAGATGTGTTCGTAGTTCAAATTTTACAGTCCTAAACATGAACTCAATTCACGTTCTAAATTCGGTTACATTTCTGGCTAAACCTTACCTTGAAATGTCCTGTTTGAACTTACGCTTATGATGCCCGTGACAGTACTGACTAAAGGATCTCTGCAAGAACCGTGAAAGCGAATCCACAAAAGAACGTTACAACACCTTCAAAACGATCTTTGACTGTATCTTGAATGCATTAGATATAAATCTTAGTTTGTAAAAAATCGTTTCCAAACTTATAACAAATTATTTGTTAATGAAAACAAACGATCTCCAGTGCTTACTTATACAACTACATTAATATTCTTGACCTTAAAAGCATGTGGGCTTTGAAGTGCAATAGAGGCGAAGAGGGAACGATGTGTAGACGAAAGTTTGAAGTAACAGGACCATAACAAACTGCTTGTGTTCGTGTCGTGCAGTCGGGGGTGGTCTCATAGGAAGAAAAGACGCGGCGTCGTATGGAACATCTTTGGACATCCCTTAACGACATTCAATAACATTCCCTTGCGCTCTCTGGAAAAATTGTTGATGTATGCCTAATTTTTCGTCATAAGATGTTGCATGCTCGCTCTTTTGTGAGCTATGGGTGAAAATGTTGTAGTGCTATATTTGTTTTAGTCTTGTCCCTGTAATTATTCTCTTTTCTTGATGAGCAACGTTTATGTGGTCGTTCCTCTGCACCCAGACACGAGTTGATGTGCATCGGAGTGTGTGTCCACGTTCGGGTCTGCACGTGATCTCTCAATTAATTAGGCTGCCTTCATTTTAGGTCAAATTGTGTGTTTCTTCAGCGTCCTATAGCGCGCATCTACGAAAAGGCGTGGTCAAATGCGCCTGTTATTCTTTGTGGTTCGTCGTGGTAACATGATAAATGTATTCAGGATCGTTTGGTTCGTTCCGGTAATCGAAAGTTTTACTCAAGTTACAGATATTTATGAAGTCGCTGTAGGAATAGCGAGGGTAGGGATTAGTGTTTCAGTGCGTTTTTCTGCAGAGCTGATCATTGTAAAACGTAGATTTCGGTGCGTGTCTGAGGAGTGCAAAAAACCCTTCGAAAGCAAACATTCTACTCCTATATTACTCGTGCACTCTTCGTATAAACTGGATCAGTGAAACAGTTTTCCAGTAGTTTATCCGTCTGTTCTTGGAGGGATAGACGCAGAACTCAACTTTAAGAAGAGCACGTGTCTTGCCGGGGGTCTTGAAATCGGGGGAGTGCGACGGGAGACCAAGGAAAGTAGCAGCCAGTACCTGTTGCGCGTCGCGTTAAAGGCGTCTGGCCGGGCAGAGCTTGGCCCCCCTCGGTGTGTGCCAACCGCACCTTAAACCGCCAAACTGAGAGAAATTATTGCTGCGAAGTTAAATGTTGCAAAGTTATGTCAGATATTCATGACTCGCACTTATGACTGATATAGTAACAATACATACTAGAAGGGTCTGGGAAGTTACTCGATGTTGCAGAAGGTTGACTCCAGTAATCCTATGAATATTTTCACTTCAGACTGCTGATGACACACTGTTTCTACTATATTCTACTTTGGCTTTTGTTAATTTGGCCTCTGTTGGATTTTTTATGTCCTAAATTTTGAAAGCGAAATACGACTTCGGGTTTCAAGTCAAAATGGAAGAAAAAGCTTGCGTGTAGTGTTGAATGTCAAAACATAACATGTGTACGTAGATATACGTGTGTATCTCCAGGTAACGTACTTAGGCTACCGTTTTGGCTGTATTCACGTAACTCTTTTGCCTTATCGTGTTAATGTGCGATAGTTCAATCCCAATATTCTCCTGCTATTGCACTATAACCCACTGTTATGTGTTGAGAGAAGCTTTGAGTCAAACCATCACATGTTCAAATTTGAAGTAGCACAATTGACACTTTTAGTTGTACGAGGAAATTTAGGGGTTTGAAATTTTATTATTATATCCAACAGTAAAATAAACCTTATTTATTGGAAGCGTTTCCGAGTTTAAATTCCATCTTCAGTGCTGTGAAGCGAAGTATAGGGAAAATGAAAATTAAGGGAGCAGTTATCAGGTCGGAGAGAAAGTAATGTCGTTTTTTTACTTTATCATTTTACAGCCTCCTAAGTTGTACGAAGTTCTAGATTTTTTTGATGTATTTATGTCTACATATCTTGCGTTGATTTTCAGATATAGTAATTAATTGGAAAGTATTAACTTTTACTGTCTCGGCCCTAAAAAATGGATATTAGTGAGGAACATCTGAGACGCTGCATGCTCTATGAATTCAAAAAAGGAAACTCAGCTGCACAAGCTACAAGGAATATTGGAACTGTTTATGGGGTGAATGTTCTGAACGATCGAAAATGTCATCGGTGGCTTGCAAAATTTTCTTCTGGAGACTTTAACCTGTCAGACCGACCACGTTCGGGAAGGCGAAAATCAATTTATGAAAACATCATTAAAAAGACGCTGTGGAGACAAATATAAAGTTAACAAGCAGAGAATTGGATCAAAAGTTTAATACAACCCACACCACAATCATTTTATGCCTTTGCAAGATAGGAAAAATTTCAAAACTTGAACACTGGGTGTAGGGTGTAGTGCTGCAGCATGAAAACGCGAGACCGCACGCAGCAATAATCACCCAGGAAAAGGTCATGAGTTTCAATTGAGAAGTTTTGCCTCATCCGCCTTATTCACCTGATATTACTCCATCCGATTACTATCTTTTCCGATCATTGCAAAATCACTGAAGCAATAAAATTTATGAAAATGACGACCAACTAAAAAATGACCTGAATTTGTTTTTCCCTCAAAAATTAGAGAATTTTTTTGACGAAGGCGTCAAGATGCTAGTTGATCGTTGGACAGAAGTCATAAAAATGATAGAAATTATTGTAAAGATTGAAGATGCTGTAATGTGAATGTTTCAGATGAAATAAATGTGTTGGACAAAAACGACATTACTTTCTTTCCAACCTGATAATTTCTTTTTACGGATTACTACGTTTTTTACTCCACATATTGAATTATAATGTTTGAAAATTTATTCACTGAATAATGTCCATTTTTACACTGGTCTTTCTCTTCATACTGCGCGTATAATTTTCAAGGAATGAACCTAGTAGAAACATCCAGTGAAATTCTTCTCAAGAAATGAACATAAGCTTATCAATTGATGTTTTTTAAATTTAGTTCACATGTTCATTTTTTCAAACAAAGTTACGATTTTCAAACGCACATTTTGCATAACTGATTTAACAATATTTGCACTTCTTGTGTCATTTCAGAAACTTTTCTACTTAGAATTCCTATTTTGTAATTGTGTTGTGATGAAGAGAATATTTTTCACGTAAAGTTGGCTGGTATTTTCTAATTGCTGGTATTTTCGCTTGCGCAGAAGCAAGTGCCTGAATGAGAAGAAGAGACGGGAGCAGGAGAATTTGTACATCGAGGAACTTGCAGACATCCTCCAAAGCAGCGTTCTAGCGCCCGATATGACCGCTCTGTCGGTCAAACCTGACAAGTGCGCCATACTTCACCATACTGTCAAAAAGGTGGGTTCTGCATCCCCTGACTGTCATAAGGTGGGTCCTGCTTCATCAAACTGTCAGAAAGGTGGGTTCTGCTTCATCATACTTCCAAAAAGGTGGGGTCTGCTTCCCCAGACTGTCATAAGGTAGGTCCTGCTTCACCATACTGTCAGAAAGGTGGGTTCTACTTCACTATACTTTCAAAAAGGGGGGTCGATGGTAGTGCTTTACCATCCAGTGGAAAAAGGTAGGTTGGCCTTCTCTGTCCTGTCGAAAAGATGGGACATGCATTGCCATAGTGTCAAAAAACCGATCCGTGCTTCACCATCCTGTTAAAAATGTTGGGTTGGGGTTCTCTAAGTTACCAGATATAGGGTCGTGCTTCACCACGCTTGTTTTACCAAATGGTGGGCCATGGTTCATCGTCTTGCCATGTAGGTGTCCATGCTTCACCATAGCTCTAAAAACTGTGGGTTGAGATTTGCGATAATATAAAACGTTACCAAAAGACCAGATCGTTGGTCGTGCTTCTCCATGTTAACAGTAGTTATGAATCATGCTTCACTACACTTGTCTCACTAAATAGTGGATCCTGCTTCTCTATATTGTCAAAGGAATGTCATGCTTCACCATATTACAAAATTGGGGATAGTGCTTCTTCGTGGAGTCAGAAAGGAAAGCCAGCTAACACCTTGATGCAAAAAATGTGGGTTATATCTTACTATGCTGTCAACATAAAGAGGTCTTTGTGTTTCAAACTGTTGAAAGTCAGGCCGTGTTTGTACGCTCATGGTGGAAGCGGTTTCTTCATCTTGTTGTAAAAAGTTTGTCCGTGCTTATCATGATTTGAAGCAAGTGTGCTTTACGGCACTATTTTATCAGCAATATGACCGACTCCATTATGGCATCCGACAGACGAGCAAAACTTCACTACATGCGATCTAGCAATTTGTGCAAAGCTCTGTCGCCGTGACAAAACGGCGACAGAGCTTCTATCTCTATTTCTATCAGAGCTTCTATGAGTTATCTTCTATTGCTCTACCACGTGAGCAACCCACCACGGATACTGCTGGACTTGAGTTATTATTATTTTATTTACCAAAGTAGGATAACAAGTACTTTTTGTATTCTTTTTGTCTTTTTTTCGTAGTGTTGCATTATTTGTGTTGGATCCGTTATTTGTATTTTAATAATTATCAATGTACATTTTCCATCTCTCAGCAGCTGCTCGTTTTTGATTCGTGTTGTGACAAATCTGCTTTGACTAGGATTGTAAAACCAAAATAACGCTCATGAAACCGTTTTTGCTTGGTTACGAAGCGGCGTTTATTATTACGCGTATGTTTGTTGGACTTTATTTACTTAACAAGAATTTTTATTTGTGTGCAAATGACAAATAATGTTATTTTTTCGAACGTTTTCGGACATAATGTTTTCGTTACCTCGCAGTGTGACAGGGGACAGTTTACAGTTGTACAGCGTGCTATCTGCTGCAGTTTTATACAGTACTCTACGCGTAACTAAAACCTTTCTATTTGTTGCTTTTATAAATTTGGAAGTCAGACGAGCACTTTCCAATGACTTACATTGAACAGAATTATTGCCTCGTTTTTTTTGCGTTGTGAATTTCTATTTTTTATTCCATTTCGGAACTTCTGCTTATTTCCTCTGTATGGTGTGTGGATTTGTGTGGATTCGAAGTGACATTCCATTCCTATTGTATTGAATTGTTTCTATGAGGGTTATTGAATTTTCAAAGTTCTATTAAACTATGTATTCAAATTTTTATGGAGAATGCTTTCCAAGTTTGGTAACGAGGGGTGATTTTATGTTACATTAAATCTGTCGTCAAGATCTTTCTAAAATTCATTGTAAAATGTTAAAATGTCCGGGAAAGTTGCAGTAATACCGTGTGTTTTATCAATGTTCAGAAATTCCAACATGACTGAAACAAAAAGAGCATCATGCGACTGAGTTATGAGAGCAATTTTGTACTTGGTTCCAGTAATGTCACATGCTGCCGAGTAACAGATATCCTACTACAGAAAGACTTGAAGGCCAATGCAAGGAGCCTCCGTACCTGCGATTTCCGTAATAAGAAAACGCTACTTCGTCTTGGGCCAAGGATCGTGGAAATGTTATGTCTACGGTATTATATGTGTATTTCTGTGGTGGGTTTGCGTTCAGAGGTGCCGATGCTCAGTCCACTCTTTGGTGTCTCCGAGCCCATTGTGATTACCACCTCTTGTTTAGCTTACACTAGAAAGTCAACATAACTTAGCGACTTGTGAGTAAATCAGGTGCTACACGTCTAAATGTGTGAAGTAGAATCCCATCTTCACTGTTTTTTGGGCAGTTGGTAAGATACTCGTTTGATGGCAAAATGTGAATTAACTTAAAGGAAAGTGTTCCTTTGGAAACGATGTACCCTCTCGCCGATCATAGATGTTCTAGTTTATTTGTATCGTTGAAATTACCTCTGGAAGCGGCTATCGAACCCGGCTCTTGGTGGTAAATACGATTCTAATTCAAGATAGATGAATTCTTTGGTTGCCCCTGCACGCCTTGTGATGCAAGTGTGTGAGGTCAACTACCGAAGGGTCATTTCGTGTCTTGCACTCACGAAGTCGCGACTGGTTTTCAGAATTACGAGTCACTCGTCTTTAGTTTTGTAAAACAAATGTTCGTTCATGCTCGTTTATTGTTTGGAATGTCAGATACTAACAGAGCCTCTTCATTCAAATCAACCCAAACTTGAGTATTCAAAACAATATCTGAGTTTTAAAGTCAATCTTTTTTAGTCTGTTAAGTTTTTTGAACCTCCTGATTGATATGTGTGTGTAGGACTAGACGAGTTTTGACGTGGACGTTTTTATGAGTTGATGCTTCATCCAGTCATTGAATATTACAGCGTAATTGTGAACGAGGAGACTAATGGTTACTTACACGCTAGTGAAATTGCTCGCAAGAGTTATTATTAAGTACGTGCAAGAAAGATTAATGAGAAGTAACAATTCAGCTACAATTAAGACGGAAGCAAATGTAACAAACATATGTGTCGTGCATTCGAATTACACCAAGAGACGTCAGTGTTACATGTTGCTTCCAGGAACTTGCGCGCACGTCCCTTGCTCTCGATCAAAAACTGCTCCTTTTATGCTTTGGTGCTGCTGCGTACAGAGATATTCGAAATTTTCCCTTTTTCAGAATCTTAGGCTGAATTTGAATTATAAATTGCAACTACTTATTCAATTTGAAGCCAGTAATAGATGTACGTTGAGGATGATGTAAAAATTTACTTTTATACCTGAAATACGTGTGAATATGGTAAAGCGGAACTTTATATCCTGGCTGGATCATGGCAAACAGTCAGTGCAGTGCAAGTTATTTGTTCGTCACCAGAACGCTAGTATTCAGAATGAATTAAGGTGCCATCGCGTCCTCGCCTTTCTGTTGCTCCTCACAACGAACTGTTGTAACGCTTCTCGCCGTTAAAATTTAATTTACTGGAAAAGATGTTGATTTGAATTCTAAATTTCAGTTTACCTTGAAGTATTCTCTCAAGGCTAAATGAGGGGTAGCTATTTCGATAGAAACTTTTAGGACGGCATTAAATTATTCTTCTATTATTTGCTCATGTGAAACCATTGCTGGCAGCTTGCTTCAAAATAATGTGCCAGTTGAAATGTTTTTAAATATACGTTATTGCGATAAAAATATTTTCCCAACTTTTGTTTGCCACCAATTAAGCTCAGAGTGCTACGCTGATATTAGGCTTGTCATTGGTTTTAAGTCCGTATATTCATGAACTTCAAGGAAATACATCGCTACTGATTTACGACCGGGTGAGCCGAGATGTGGTTCGAGATGAGTTATCTCTGTTGTAACGCATCAAGAGTACCAAGTAACGATGTCCTGAGGCCACTGCTCGGCGCATTCAGCACTGACAGCAATTAAGAGGAGCTGACTGTCTCACGCTTGTTCTTCTCGCCCGTATTCTGTGTCATGTTCTCTTGATCTCCTGCTGCTGTGCAAACATCACATGTACGCGACACTCGCTTCATGAAATGGATAGGACTTGGTCTTTATTCTGTGATGTTGACCTTTCACCTGGGTACAACTATTTGATCTGAAGTTTAACGCTCCCAAAGGAAAATGTGAGGTCCCAAGCTGAGAATTAGATGGGCCTTCTTTTTGTGTAAATAAAATATCTTTTGTTGAGAACTCTCTTTTTTCGCTCACTACTGGCCGGGTTTTCAGCATCTCTTTTTTTCCTTAATCTTTATCATGTTTCAGAGCCTTCCATCTTTACTTATTGTATCTATGCGCAGGGGACCTTGTGTGTGAACTTACTTTGTGCATAAGTTTTGCGTTCTCTTGCTCATACTAAATGGTGCATCTATCCTTGTCTTTGGAACGCTTTTGTTACGGTTAGAGAGGCTGCCTTATCTAACTAATCCTTTGAAGTTGATTTTTGACTTCTTTGAATTAGATTGTGTGTCTTGTCCTTCCTTAGCTTTGGCATGCGACCTGCGCTAAGTTCTCCGTCACAAAATATGACATTTATGACTTCTGGTTAGAAGTTGCTAAATCCTGTCGAAGTCTTGCACTGCTGATCAGGTTTACGTAACTTCATCGGTGGCTTAAGCTGCTAGTTTGTTGGAATTATATAAGTAGCTGAAATGATAGCTTGCCACCTACGGCACCCAGTAACGTTTCTGTGTGAAGAGTGTAAAAAGAACACAAAATAAATAAATGAAATGGTGAATCATGGGGCATAAGTAAATTATAAATAACGAACATTTTTATCCTAATTATGGCTGGAGAAACGTTGAATTCAGCACAATCACAACATATTTTACATTAACTGTAAACATGAATGCCGTGCTGGCGTTGGGCAACGGAGAAAAATTTTTTAGGAAGTATGTAGAGAAGACTAAAAGCGAAACAAGATGTGAGAGGCAGTATCAAAACGCGAAAGAAAAGGTGGTGAGATACTGCGAGGAGCAGAAACGCGAGACGCCTGACCTGTGTTCAGCAGGGACAAGAGAGGCGGAGGCTCCGCGTCGTGGTGTTGCTGCCCTAGCTAGCGAGTACGTGCAGTCGGTCTTCTCGAGTAAGGCACAGCTCTCACGAACTTCGTCTCCTACAGAGAAAATTAGTTCAACTAGACTTACTTTTATTCCTGTCAGTTGTGGTTGACAAAAACTGTGGAACTCGGGGCTCAACTGAGCATGCGAAACAAGTTCAAATTTATTCTGTCATAACCAGTAATAATTACACCTTTCCTACCAGACATTTTATCATTACTGTGTTTTTCCACATGTTTATGATGCCTAACACTGCCGTGTTTTTTTTCCAATTTCACATTGTTGCTTAATCTCTACGTTTTATGGAAATCTGTGCCCTCATTTTTGTAATCTTGAGTCTTATTACTGTATGCTACACGGATATCTCCCTTTCTGAAGAGACACGCAACATCTGGATGTTTACCTGCCCGCATTGTTGCCTCGAGCGATCCTTTAATTGATTCTTTTCAATTGTTATGCAACCTTTTGTGCTTGTTGACCGTATCGGGCGTCGCAACTATACAATGGCACCGTTCTCTCACTGTCATAATAGAGCTGCACTTCCATTGAACTGGCCCTCCCTCCCTGGTATTGACGGGGTTGGGCAGGAGCACTGGAATAATAGCTGTTGTGTACTGCGTCTTCTACCTCTGCGCAAACACATCGTTTTGCTCTCTTGGAAACTTTGTGTCTTTCCGTTGAGCAGGTAGTTGCTCGTATCATTTAAATGATCTTCACTTTTAAAATTTGGTTTCTTAATTTATCATTGTGATGATTCTGTTTTTGAATCACCGACGCTCTGGCAGAACCGCACATAATTGGCAGAATGGCACATAGTTGGCTAGTGTGTGGAATTAATGAGGGGAAAATCGAACTACTTCATAGTCCAAGAAATCTTGAAACCTATTGATCGACATTTTCATTTGTTTTATTTTGAAGAGATGCTGAAAAAAAGAATTTTTTTTAATAAACTGCAATTGCGAATGATAACGAAACACGGTAGTCTTTCATAATCAATGACAAGTTATTAATAGCATGTTCATACTTTGATTTTTTCTTAGAAGCATTTTTTACACGAGATGATAGGGATGGATTCTTTCAGACTCAAGCTAGCTCACACCCAGTTAAAAATTAGCAGTGACTTCAATAGTTTTCTGCAGTTTGCCGCAGCAACTCATTTAGAGTCGATTTAGATTAGTATATTGTAATAATATTTCTTGTTGTAGCGAAGTTCGATACTCAGTGTCGAGAGAACTATTCGAGCGCTTTTGCAGTACATACTACCAGAAGACGTAATAGGTCAGTAGTGTGCACAGCTGTAGAACAACCCACTGCAATTCTTTTCTGATCGGTGTGGTTAACTGACGAAATTACCGCACTGGCACGCGCAGCCACGGCGCAAGGAAATCCATTTTCAAGTGGACATCACGTCTGTGTAGCTGCATTATTATTCCTGAGTCGAACTGTTGTTGTACTGCGCCTATTTCTACTGGCGCGTGAGTTTGATTTTGTCTTATCTAAAATTTTGGGCGAACCTACCCGTGGGCCTTTTGATCATGAGCGACTTATTTGCTATCTCTCTGACTCATCTCTTGTGAACAAATTGTAGTACCTCTGCATTCAGAGGACTTCGAAATTATAGTGTCGTATAAGTTTTCTAAATCCATTTCTAGTAGTACAGTTCTTTGTGAGTCCTGCTATGAAAGTGTTATTTAATTAATCGTTATCGTATAAGCTAAGCCCTCCGGCACGAGATAGGCCTTAAACCTGAAGCGCTAGTAACCTTCTTGCAAAGTACTACTAGCAATGACAGCCTTGTGTGGTATGAAACTCGTTTACTCGGTAGGAATTGACTGCTTCACTTAAGTCAAGAATACCTGTTGCATCATGTCCCACGCAAGGTGGATTCAAATCATTGACACCTAAGGGGGATTTTTATCTAAGTTGTAGACAGAGGAAATATGTATCCTAAACTAACGAATAAAATGGACTTTTATAACCACCGCATTTTCCTAGCAGTTAGACAATTAACTCAATTGATCGAAGGAGGGCTACATTTTCTAATTAGCTGTTTGTAATAAGCAATGATCTATTTAATTGGCGTGCACACTTGGATTCGTTTCCAAATCGTAGCTTGGAAAAAGAATATTCTTCCATTGAGTGCCTGAAAAAAAAACAGATACCCCTTTCTATTTTTAAATTGGGATGCAAAATCTTTCAGTTATTGACGAAAGTTCTTAATTCGTATTGCTCTGAAAATAAGCCTCGCTCCATTTATCATCTCAGAAAAGTTGGCTTTTCTATTTGAGGTGGGGAATAAGTTAGATTTTATGCTTACATTGCACCCATCGCTGGTGATGAAAAATATTTCGTGAACATATCGCTAGTCTGGAAACATGTTTCCTGTACCCACCGCTGGTCTGGAAACATGTTTTCTATACCCCCCCACACGTTTCAAAAAATACCTGCTGCACCCATCGGTGGTCTGGAAAGATTGCTGTTGCACCCATCACCGATCTCGAAAGACGGCTGCTGTTGCTATCACAGACCTAGGAAGACGGCTGTTGCAGCCACCGGTTTGGAAGATGGTCCCTGCAAACACCGCAGGTTCCTGCACCAAAGACGCACGCACCGCAGGTCTGGAGCAGGCTCCAGCTCGCCGAAGGCAGGATAGGAGGCAGGCGCAGTGCTGGAGTACGGTGTCGCGGTGCTGCGCGCGGTCGCGAGCCTGAGAGCCGAGCGGCCTTGAAGGTCCCTCCTCCTCCTCTTCCTCCCGCTGCTCTTCCTCTCTTTGTGCATCCTTCCTTTTCTTATCTTGCTGCTCTTCTTGCTAATTTTGCGTGTGCTGTTTCGCGCTACAATTTTTGCTTATTTTTTGCTTTGCTTTTCTGTGAAACATTTGCTCTGTTCTTGAACAAAAAAAGTTTATTTTTTCATTTACCTACATTATACTCATGTTTTTTGTTTTTCCGTCATTTATTGCTGACTAAATTTTGCCGCTTTTCCCCTTTATTTGCTGGCTCACATTGGTTATCTCGTATGCGACCTCTGTTACGTCCGTCTACTCGAATCCTTGCATCATCATTCATTTATCAAGAATTTTTTATCAATTTAACAATCCAGTTTGATATCCACGTTTACGGATTTTTCAATCCCGATCACCTAGATTTTTTTTATAGCGGCTGTCATTGCTGTATGCGCCAACAGGTTAGTCTCGATGCATCGCCTCTAACCCAAGCAAACCTTGCTGCTGCCATGTGTGTTGGGTTGTCCCCTCAGGGGGATACAACTATGTATCTATGGGTATTAGCGCTCCCAGGGGGACTATGTGAGGGCCCGAGCTAAAGGTTAGGTTGACTCTCTTTTTGTTGAAATAGAATAGGTTTTTGTTTTGTTAGGGACCATCTTTTTTCCGTTCACTGCTGTTCTGTTTTTCAGCACATACTACATTCTTCTTCAACTTTTTGTTCATGAACTTTTTTCTTAGTTTGCTGTTTCTATGCATCTTGTGCATAAATTCCGCGTTCCCTCAACTCCATACTAAATGGTGCCTTCATCCTTCCTCACTTTGAACATCTTTGTCGTGATAAAGGGAGGCTATAACTTTCTTATATAATAATAACATTAATGTGTTGAGTTGAATTGCAACAGTCGCTAGTGATAGAAATGGCCTAGTTGGTCGCTTGCTATGAACGTGTAAATTGAATTGTGGCTTAAAAAAATTGTAAAGAACCAGGAGCAGCCAAATCAATATAATAGTGATTTCAGGTGGTAAAATATTGCATGGTCAACGAACTGAGCTTGTCTACAGCTAAGCCATTGTGCAATAAAAACGAAATTTTTATTTGAAGAATGAAAGCGAGCCTGTCTTGTGGAATAGGAAATCTCTTATTTTTGTTTCACGTAAAGGTTAGCACAGAGTTGTTTTGGTGGGTGCTTGGCTCCAATTTACCTCCTTCATTGAAAATTATAACAGAATGAACCCATAAATGGATTTTAAATGTGTTTCTGTGGATGGCAGCAATCGGAACAGCCTAGTGTAGGTGATCCACTATAATTGCGTTGTACTGAAATGTTGCATTTGAGTTGTGGAATAACATTTGTTTTCTAAAGTATACAGATTCACTACCATTAGAATATGCTGTTATAAATGGAGTGAAACGGTTATTTAAAATTTTCACTTATTTTTTGTTTCGTTTTGCACGGTTGTCGCAATTTTGTGAAGAATCCCGTCGTTCTGATTGTGACTTTGATTTTAACTGTCTGATTATATTGCTTTCAAAATCTACTTCTAATTTCAGCAGACAAAATGAGAATTCATTTAAGGAGTTAAAATGTAGATCTAATACGTTTTTGGTAGCTTCATTTTTTAACAGCGCAATTACGCTGGTTTGTTTGGCTCCTGAGAGAGCGCGGAACAAATTTGTTTTTAGCTCCTTTGAGTCCCTGGCTGTGTTGAAACGTTGTTTGATGGCGTGTTAGGAATGTTCTTTTCTCATTCGTTACTCGAAAAGATCGTCCACAAATTTAAATCTCCTAAATCAACTTTTTATTCCGCGTGGCGTCACAATTACCAGCAGTAGTACAGTGTTTCAGAAAGCCTCTACCTGCCTTTCAAGTTGCGTTGCAAGGGATGGGTCCGTCCCTGTAGGATATTTCAACTCTTAAAAACCGTGAGCAAATGTTTCACAACGGTTTTGAGGTTCATCTTAACAATTTCTCTTAATGACATATTACTAAGAAGTTGTACCTCTAGCTTTTGTATTCTTGTTGCATTTGCTTCTGTTAAAATCTGTTTTTTTTTTGTACTTCGAACGCGAACAAACTTTTGATGTTGTGTGCTTCAAACTTAACCAAATTTTTGGTTTTATGTTACAAAATATCACATAGCGAATCTTTTTCATGCTCGATTTTTGCAAGCAAAAGCAATTCTTGTAAATCACTTTTGTCCCGATGCGTTCTGTTCTAGGAAAACTAGAGTGAGAGAGGCACGAAAAAAGTCAATTTCAGGATAGCCTTGAGAGAGAGAGAGAGAGAGAGAGAGAGAAGGAGCGAGAGAGAGCGTAAAGAGCAGTTGGGATCGAAGCAACCTCGGGATGAAGGGAACACAATTTGGGTACCACAATTAGGACATTATGCACGCATGTCTGTGCACATGCATTGCAGTTTAAATGTCGACACGCATTTGTTCTGTTAGGAACAATACTCTTATATCTTCATTAGCGGCTAAGGCCTAAGTAAGCCTAAAGGTCTCTTTTAATTAAAGATCCGAGTTAGGTTTGATTTTTTTTGGCAAAGGTGATTTTTTGGTTTGTAATTCTTTACAGAAATTCACGTGGTGAGTTTCTACATTCGATGAGAATTAGCGCTCCCAAGGGGAAGATGTGAGGTCACGCATTGAAGTTTAGGTAGGCCTTCCTTATGTGGAAATATTAGTTTTGTTTTGTTACGGATCAACTTACTTCAGTTCACTGCTGTTGTCGATTTTTATCTTGTTTCATTAATTTCCTTTCTAACTCATTGTTTTTATGCACGGGGGATCTTGTGTGGGAACGCACCTTGGGCATAGATTCCTCGTTCCCTTAATTCCATACTAAATGGTAGCTTCCTCCCTTTTTTTTCGGAACACCTTTCTTGTTACTAGGGGGTTTCAAGTACCATATGTCATCTATGATATTTAAGGTGAATGAATAAGAAGTCTGCTGTAAAGTTTGTTTGAAATGAACGTAGATGTTGGTTAACATCTGATTCCAGCCGTATGAGAAAGCCCATGGGGAAACGTGTAAGCGTATCTAGTATTTATCCTCCAGCGCAATGTTCGTAAGCGAGAGCTAGAACATCCTTGCGTAATGTGACGCTGAAAGGGAAACATTTACGTTCTCTGCTGTGGCACGGTGGCTTGTTGGTGCAACTTACGAAACCTTGTTCCAACATTTGTGTGAGGGCGCAAACCTGGAGATCATGTTCATGAAGTGGCTTTTATCATCGGCGCTCCATCGTCTCCTTAAATAGACGTTCATGATTCAAACCTGCATGCTTATTGAGGTGATATTGTAAACATTGGTATAATTGGAATTTCATGATCGCACTCTATGAAGTCAGAGCCCGTAATCGTGAGAACCATTAATATTGTAAATGAAATCCCTCGCTGTTATGAATTAGGTACACCCCTCAGGGGGATACAATTATTGTATCTATTGGAATTAGCGCTCCCAGGAGGGCAATGTGAGGGCCCGAGCTAAAGGTTAGGTAGGCTTTCTTTTTGTTAAAATAACTTAGATTTTTGTTTTGTTACGGACCAACTTTTTTTCGGTTCACTGCTGTCCTGTTTTCTCAACACCTACTACTTTCTTCTTCAACTTTGATCTTGTTTCATGAACTTCTTTCTTATCTTACTGTTTCTATGCCCTTTCTGCATGGATTCCGCGTTCCCTTAACTCCGTACTAAATGGTGCCTTCTTCCTTCCTCTCTTTGGATCGCCTTTGTTGCGGATAGGGAGGCTTAAACTAACTAATAATATTATCTGAATTAGGTACATTTTTGTTATAGCTATTCTATCATCATTTCAGGGGGCTTTTTTTTGGACTTCAATATTGTTTCGTTAAGAATAAGCGGAAGTTGAAACCTCAGTACCAAAAATTCCATTCCATTTTTCGAATGCACCAAATAAATAATGCTCTTCAGCTATATTGGTTATTATAAATTGAGGGTGAAAGAGAACTGTCCTTACCGTTTCAGAATTGTGAGGACGACATTTTGGAAGGCTGGTTACATATAATGATAGGATAAGGCGTCGCGAGCGAATCTAGGAGCAGAGAAGAAGAGCTTCAATGTTGTAGAGAGCGACTGCGACGAGAGAAATCAAATGCCGTGAGTTCCTCTTCTTTTCTGCCCTGGTGAGAGGAAAAATTGGTTTCGAGGGGAAAATTGGGGTGGCGAGAGGAATTGCGGAGGCGCCGGCGGTCCTGGCGCCAAAGAGGGGGAGTCTAATCCCCTCGGGAGGGTGGCACTGATTGGGGGAACTTGTTTCGCTTTTGCGCCCTTCTCAGCCAGTGTATCAATCTTCATGCCAATGCCTTGTTTCGTCTCAATTCTCATTTTTCTTCTTCTTCGAGAAGCGTGGCGTTTCTTTCAGTGCAAATGGTAGATGATGGTTTGCTGTATTTGCAGTACCTGTTGCTTCCCCCTCACTTGTTCCCCACTTTCAAACTCCCCCTCATTTCTAGTAAAGTTTTCAAGAGGAGGAGAAAGAAGAGTAATTTGCCGCTCGTACCCGGAGCCTTCGAAGGAAATGGAGCATAAGGCATCGGGATGTCCTTCGTGTGATGAGATTCGAGGACGTGGTCGCTGCTGAAACAAGACACTCAGCATTAGCTCGCGGGCCTGGAGGCGTTTTCCTTTTTCAGAGCACGATGGCCTTTCTTGGTGCGAAGCCTGCGCTAGCTCTATTTTTTGAGATATGCTCCCGCCCAAACGTATTTTCGCATGAAAAAAACAGAAGCCATTGGAGTGTTCTATACGCGTTAGAGCTTGATTTATTTGTAATTCATGCCCAAATAATTTTTTAAATGCCCATGTACGAGTATCATTCTGTCTGCTGTTTATTTATAACTTTTCCTAACGATGGCATTAGTTTAACTTCTTCGTACGAGATTCCACTAGCATTTAAATGTTCTGCATCAACGTTGCAGACCCATGAAAGGAAAAGCCCTACAATTTCAAGTGAAGTTAGTAATCATGAAACTCGAGAATCTTCATTGTTTGTCTTTAGTGTTTGGCACATAGGTGGAGGTGGCTGGTAAAGGCTACGTATTACGCTGTGTGGGACAGTCAAATTCATCGGAAGCAGTTTTGAATTGATGCACATTGTTGAAAATAAGGAGTTGATCTCTGAGAACACAGCGCTACTGGCGTTGATGTGCATGCGCACGGATGTTTAGTGTAAAATAATTAGTGGATAATAGTCTTTCGCGCGTGATTTGGGTTCAGAGTAATTTCCTAAAGCAATATTTCTACCACGGAATATTTTTGAATACTTATTGATTTAATTGAGCAATTTTATCCAGTTTTGAAGCATTCTCCTTCGAGTTGGTTCATTCTACATTCAGAGAATCGTCATGTCGTCAATCATCTTGGTGGAAAAATACGAGATCCTGAGATGAAGGTTAGCTTGACCTTCCTTTTGTTGAAACAGAGAAGGCTTTTTGTGGTTTGTAACCGATCATCTTTTTTTCGATTCAGATAAGTGTTTTCTTCTTATTATTTTTCCAACTATCATCCTGTTTCATAAACTTCTTTAAATCTTGTTTCGATGCGGAAGAAATCCAGGGCCGAATCACTTACATGCCAAGATTCCCCTGTGGTGTTCCCTTAATTCCAGATTCAATGGTGCTTCTTTTTCCTTTCGTGTGTACACATTTTCTGCGGTCGGATGAGTCTAATCTACTTAAAATCTAACCTGAAATCTAGTTATAAGAGGAAACACTAGTGTTCGAGGCAATTAGAGGCTATAGATGAATCTTACTCTAACCGAGCATCAGTTTATTTAGTTCTGTGACTGAGTAGCACTACGTCAGTTTGCTGTTATTTTCAGCTACACCTGGTTGCAGTTTTGTTTTATTTTACAAGTATGTAATTAAATTTGACTACGTTTATGGATGAGAAGTGTAGTCATTCAAAGTTCGCTACGATGTGTGATTTCACATGATTTATTACGGATGGCTTGTAAGGTAACATTCTGAATGACATCACGTGTGTAACAGAACAACAGAAGAACAAAGAATCACATTCCGATGTGTTGCTGTTTCCCCTAAGAGCCTCTCTGAAGCCCTCGATAACAAGGGAGCAATTGAGCACCGAAATTGGCCCCGTAACGCCGTATTCGTTAGGATTCTAAGTGAAGTGAACTTGACAAACGCACGCTTCAATGATCCGGCGTCTATCCTTCCATCCATCCGGATTCCTTGATGACAGATTGAAAGCTGCTCCTCGTTACGACTTCTATTGAGCGAATCCGCCACGTCTGAGTAAAGTAAAGGAAATCAAGGCAGTTGCCAGATTGGCCTTTTTCTGGCCAAAATCTCCAAGTTAGGGCTTTTTTCTGAAAAAATTGACTTGAAAATCACAGCGTCTGGCTACCCGCAAAGTTGCCAAATACGTAGTAATGTATATGGTTGTATTTTGTTTAAAAGGAAATGAAATTCTAGAACTTTGGTTTGAAAAGCCAACGTGGTATTCCTGGCTGGAGTTTCGAGAGCACGCATTCAGTGGAGGTTGCAAGTTGGCGAACGATGCGAGTTCATCAGGTTGAAGAGCGCACCGATTTCTTGGAGAAGTTAGCCTGATGCAATACCACCATTGAGTTATTTTTTGTTAGAATATGAACGTTTCCCTTTTGTGCATGCTATCCTATTTTACCTTTCTCATTCGGATGAGTTTACAATCTGAATTTAACATTTTCAGTGAAATAAATTAATCATGATAATCGTGTGTTGCCATCTTTGCTCTTTAGGTGCATAAAGTATTGCATTGCCCCAAATACCATTCTTATGGTATGTCCTATTCTCTAATGGGATTCATTCGAGTTAGTTTTTATCTTGTAAAAAGGTTTAGCGAACATTTTGGCTCAGGAATTGTTTCTAAATTACGTCATTTTTAGAATTCAGATGCAAATAAATTATCGAGCTATTTCATTTTACATACATCATTATATTTCTTTCATCGAGTGCATCGTGTGACTCTATATAAAAAATCACCTGCTGAAATAGCTGCATTTCTTTAAATTTCAAGTGAAAGTTTCTCTGCGAATAAATTTTAGGGGAATAATTCAGAGCAAGATCAGGCTTACGCCAGTGAACAAGGATGTGGACGTGAGTCAGGTATTTTATAGCTTTTGTTCGTTCTTTTGCGTAGAAGCTATACTTGTGTTCTTAACAGTTCAATTAAAATTAGAATAATGGCGTGTTGGGGCAGGAATGGTAAAACTAGTCACATTTCATTGGAACTGAAGTGGCTGTGTGTTCAACAAAATTGATAAAAAAGTAAGAATTAATGAAAGAACTCATGTGCTGTAGGAGAGGATTGTCCTGTTTACCTTTGAGATTTTTTCTCTACTTGGGATTAGTAAAATTCATGAAAATTCGTGGAAATATCCTCCAGTCTGTCATCGATATCCTCGATGTACTCTAGAGGGAGTTATCCATGTGAGGTTGTCATAAGTCTCGTTTCATTGTTTGGTTAAGGCTTTATCGTATTCCTTTGATGGAACGGTTGAACACGATCGTTCTATATAGAAAAGTTCTAGTCGACTCTGGAAGCATGAGAAAACTGTATTAACTTGGCTTGTTAACTAGTCTTGCCGGCTAGAAAGGTTCAGCTAAAACGTAGGAAAATGATACCGTTATTCGGATATTATGAAAGCCAAGAACATTAGTGTGCCGCAATGAAAGTCCGATTGGCTGCCGCAATTTACATCTCATCAATTTGCTGCCCTGAGCTTGAAGTGGGCGGAGCGCGCTCACTGGTCGCGGTTGGTGGCTGCGCTGCGGCGACATTCGCTACGCTGAACACAACACCTCACTATCTGACTCGTGGATTTGAATTTTTCTTTCCAGCTTGCCCAAGATTTGGTACCGAGTTTTCATCAGTTCGCATTTTGCTTTGGTTACGAGTGTATCTGTCTTTGCTGGTGTGGCCTCTCTCGGTGTAGAAATCTATTATTGTATGCTCATATTACTGCCTTTGGATAGCGTATTTGTGTTCCCATCTTCGCTTCAATCTTATGAAACATTTGTGGTGAATTAGTTTTTTTGAAAATTCTTATTTTGAACTTTTGTGGCACTTTTAACTGAATTCTGTAAACGTGAATGTAAAATTGGTTCAAATCTCGAAGTTCAAACCTCACGTTCGTATACTGTAATATTAATGCTCTTTTCATTCTCCTTGGTGGATTTTCTCCATAATTATCATGTTGTAAGTTTACTATGGTTGATTAGAATATAAAATGAATAAAACGCATGATGAATGTTTACAATGTCAGTAGATTAGCTTTGTAGTTGAAATGTGGAGTCTAAGAAAGAAGATATCACGTTTCGAGCTGGAGGCTGTGTAGGCCTTCCTTTTGTTGACATAGTTTTTTGTTTTGTTACAGACCATCTTTTTTTTCGGTTTACGGCTCTCCGTTTTTTTTTGCTCACTGTTTTTCTCAATCTTTGGTCTTGTTCCATAACTTTATTTTTCAACTTGCTATTTCTATACACAAGGGATCTAGTGTGGAGACACTTTGTGGATAGATTGGAGATGTTCTGTTCTCTTAACTTCATTCTAAATGGTGCCTTTGTCACTTAAGAACACCTTTAGTGTTGTTAGTGTGGCCCAAACTAACTTATCTGATCTTATCACTAAAATGTAGACATTTTGTTTCCAAGGAAAGTCATTCGGTGTTCAAATTTACTATGCGTGCGTCTAGCCGGCGGTTTTCTCTGAAGACGCAAGTGGTCTTTTCAAGCCAATGCCGCTTAATATCTTGTGAAAGTTTTTATTATTTATTTTCATTGAACTTTAGGGTTGCTTCATGTATCTCCATTTATTAATAGTTTTGACCTTTTTCTGTTTGTTTGATCGTTGCTGCAATTTTTAATGAATTACTTTTCAATTCAACTCCCCTTAGGGGACACGACTCTTGTATCTTTGGGAATTAGCCCTTCCAGTGGGAAAATATGAGGTCCTGAGCAGCGAGTTGGGTAGGTCTTCTCTATTATGAAATATGAATGTTTGTTTTGGTTTTGTTAAGGACCACCTTCGTTCGGTAAACTGCTGTCCAGTTTTTCAACTTCTTTAACTTTCTTCTTCAATTTTTGTTTGTTGTATCCTTGCATGCTGTTTTTGTGCGCAATGTATATTGTGTGGTGACACGCTTTGTGCGTAGATTTTCCGTTCCCTCTGCTTCGAACGAAATGGTGCCTTCCTCCTTGTTCTATTTGAAACATTAGTGTCGCGGGAAAGGATGCTTGAACTGACTTTTAATCAAATTCAATCAATTGTTGAAAGCGAATAATGCAAATAACCATAGGTGGTCCCATCCAACCAACATGGCTCGGCTACCAATTAGAGACGAACGTCATGGTGCTCTGAACTACGCGTGTCTTAACAAGTACACGAGTAGCTAACACTTAAGTTTGCTATAGATATTTATTTCCACGTTACCATAAATTGAAATGTTTCAGTCGTTTCTTGATTATTAGCTTTACGGGAGGCAACATTTTCGCACATCTTTCTATTGTGGGCTTTTACACTTCGTAACAATGGTAGTAGTCGTTCCCGTCAGGGGGATACAACTATTGTATCTATGGGAATTAGCGCTCCCAGGAGGACTATGTGAGGGCCCGAGCTAAAGGTTAGGTAGGCTTCCTTTTTGTTGAAATAACATAGGTTTTTGTTCTATTACGGACCATCTTTTTTCGGTTCACTGCTGTCCTGTTTTTTTCAACACCTACTACTTTCTTCTTGAACTTTGATCTTGTTTCATAAACTTCTTTCTCATCTTACGGTTTCTATGCCCTTTCTGCGTAGATTCCACGTTCCCTAAACTCCATACTAAATGGTGCCTTCCTCCTTCCTCTCTTTGGATCGTCTTTGTTGCGGATAGGGAGGCTTAAACTAACTAATAATCTATCTAATCTGGTAGTAATCGTTTGTTCAGTTAGCGCTAACTTAATCTGCCAATGTTCTCCGTCTCATCAGTGTTGTTGAAGAATACCTATTACCTAGCCACATGAACCAGTGCTCGAAGTCTTAGGTTCTCATACTTTGCGCCTGTGTAGCACAGTGCATGACTACAGCCTATAAGGCTAACAGAACAACTTATCGTTATCAGATCAAGCAACTGCGTGACTTCAGCTTAGACGGAAGCCACTCTCCGAGCAGCGCGGCGGTGCAGCAGGAGGAAGTTTCCAGCTCTGCCCCTACGAGTCTCCTCAACAACACTCTGATCAGCCCTCTCGTGCTTGAGGTGAGTGAGTTCGTCTTTCTCTGTAGGGATTGTGATTTCGCTGCTCATGCTATTGTGTGTCTGGTTTTGTCGATGCTGTCATCCGTGCGTCGTTATGCCAACTTATCCGTCCTGAGCATGAAAATAATTCTGGCGACATAAATTCAAATTCTTGAAATGAGTCTCTTAGTCTGTCTTCGTGGAGCTCAATTTAATCGTAGGTGGCTTCATAAAGAGAAAGCAGGCTTGAGAGTTCAAAACAGTGAACGTGTGGAAGTTTATTATAATTATTAAATCATAACCCTCGAAAGCTTAATGCTCCTCACGTCGTGTTTGAATTTATAATATTATTCGCACCTTAATTAAAATAAAAGTTGAACGACATTCAGAACGTAGTTGGGCTACTAGCTTTTGACCAAGTAAATGCCTATGTTTTTTTCAGTTGAATGCTAAGTTAACTGGGTTGTTCATATATTAGGCGAGGCTTAGGTAATGTTCCAGCTCATCATGCCCGTGTTCTCAGATTAGTGTTTCTTGAGATTTTCAGGCATTTAGCTGTTATTTTCTTAGATGTATTTCCTACTGCGGCGTGGGACATAGCTGCGAGAGATGTGTTGTGGTGATGAGAGACGTGCAGGAGCGCCGGGAGGGAACAGGTTGTATGCTGGTAGGGGCTTATGAGTGTTTAGTCCGGCTGTAATGGGGGACGAGAGTTGTTACTGCGCTCTGTGACTCGAGCTGATGATGTCATGCTTTTGCACATACCGTTGTTTCTATTCTACGAAGAGTGCTTCGTTCATTCGATGCTTTCATTTCTTCCATTTCTGACCCTTGTTTGATTTCGTGTTGTCTGTCTTGTCTTGATGCTAGTTTGAAATATCACGAATGTAAATTTTCTGTTGTGTCGTGTTAAAACAAAATTCTTATTATAGTCTTTTTTAATATGTGTAACACAATGCTCTGGCAATATTGTATTTTAGCATCAACATAACCTTCATTGCTTACTCGTATTTCAGTGCACATATAATGTATAATGAGCTTATTATAGCTTTGTAAACTCATTTGTTTCGATCAATAAATAGAACAGAAATTTCAACATTGATGTTTTGTGTCAAACTCAGACAATCTTAATGGCTATACGGTCTTCTGGACGAGTAATGATTAAAATGATCAATGTGAAGAATAAATGGAGAATGCGGTTAAATTTCCCATCCGAGTTCTTCCTATAGCTCTTTGATTATTGAGTTGTGCGAAGACTGGCATTATCGTGATGAAGGATCATGCCCTTTCGTTTGCGCGATGAGCCACTTCTGAACCAAAGCGGATACCACATTTCGGACCAAGTTGCTGGCAGTAGACGTATGCAGTAATTGTTTTATAACTGTCTAACTGTTCCTAGTGGACATTGCTTGTAATATTTTGTCTTGTAATCAACATGATCGTTTATGGATTACCCACTCATTTGGTTACTGAGGTCTGCTTGCTCTACTGAAGTACGAGCGGGGGCGTTTAGCGTCGTGGTAAATGCTCATTTCTGATCACGCTGGCCTGAAAATGGCAACTCAAAATCAACTCCTAGGTTTGGGCATATTTCATGTGATCATTTGACTGGGTGAACACACGGATGGATATAACTGAATATCATAGAAATTGTTCTTATCATCGAGTATAAAACGTTTAGTTATGATTTATTTTAGCTTTTATACAGATACCAAGAAGCACTGCTTTGAAAATGCAATTTTAATCTTTTCCTGAAAATGAGATCGACAATCGTTTCCCCTGACACTATCTAAGTAAACGTAAATGTGTGAATTATAAATATACCGTGATTGGGTAGGCGTTTTTCAAGTGGCTCTGACTCTTGAGGAGTCTGTCAAACTCTTGCATGCAGCAAAATTATAGTTGCAGTAAAAATCAAATTGGTGTTAATCACATATTCTAAATTGACGTCCTTTTAGACTTTGCCAAGATTTAAGAGGAAAATTGAGGGATGTTCGAAGGCTTGTTCCATCACTGGGGCTGTGTTGTTCAGACTTTTCGCTCGTTTTTTATGTGTGTGATGTCTGTCATAAGGTCAAAGTGACTTGGCATGCCAGCCATTAGCCTCTGGCTTGTTGCTGGTCTGTGCTGGTTGAATCGTGCTTGAGGGTAGTTCATGGCATTTCTCGAGGCTAGCGTACATTCCTTGCTTCCATCGACAAGCTCATTTAAGATCGGTACCTTCTCAAGTCTGCATGCCATCGTGTAATCCTCGATGATGCTTTCGATGTTCATGACATCGAGTTTTGGTTCCATTGCTAGCAACTTTATGTGCCATTCCTGCAGTGTTGTTTCTTCATGAGGTTGCTCTCGTGTAAAGATTTAATGGGACAAAGTTCCTGAAATCAGGGCAATCATGTTGGGTTGAGTAATTAGTACTATCCTCCTTCTGGGATTATTCATTTCAGAATTAAAGAATAATTGAATCGGTAAGGTACAAACTGAATTAGCCATTCAACCATCTTCCAGAAATTTGCCAACTTAAATCACAAAATTATTCTATAGTTAAATAGAGGCAGATTTAAGCTCAAAAAAGTTTACTGCGAGTATGTTATTTTTGTTAGAGACCTTATTTGTAGTAAACTGAAAATATGGTATATGGGTTATTCCATCGTGCAGTCTTCCAACTGATTGAGCTTGAATTCTTGTTAAATAAAGACGAACAGTTTTCTGCTGATTTAAGGATGACCAGGAAAGGTTTTTCCAAAGTGCATAATTTCTGGTTTCGGTTAATACTTAGTATGCTTCAATACCTCTGTATTACCGTTCATCAGGAATAACGTATGAGTGTACTTAAAACATTAGCTATGGCTGGTTTCTTGAGCTGCTTCAGTACTTAAAAAAAATGCAATCATGAAAGAGCACGAAAATAAATGACTTCGAACATAAGAGGGCCCGAGCTAAAGGTTAGGTAGGCTTCCTTTTTGTTGAAATAAAATAAGTTTTTGTTCTGTTACGGACCATCTTTTTTCGGTTCACTGCTGTCCTGTTTTTTCAACACCTATTACTTTCTTCTTCAACTTTGATCTTGTTTCATAAACTTCTTTCTCATCTTACTGTTTCTATGCCCTTTCTGCATAGATTCCACGTTCCCTAAACTCCATACTAAATGGTGTCTTCCTCCTTCCTCTCTTTGGATCGCCTTTGTAGCGGATAGGGAGGCTTAAACTAACTAATAATCTAATCTTCGAACATAAGACGATGCTATCATTGTGTGAAATTTTAGCATTTCACGCAAATTTTTATCAGAAAAACTCATATTTTCCCGTTTTTCTCATGAGAGCTCGAAAGCTCTCCTTGGAAAAAAAAAGCTTTGAATGAACTATTTCCTGCGTTAGTGACCCTGCCGTAGTTCGATGATGATGTTTAATGGGAACTGAAGTCCGTGAGATATTTTCCAGCAAAATATCACGTCTTACACATTCTCCTATTGGATGTCTGGGAGACACGATGGGGACTAAGTGACAGAGGGGTGTAGGTTATACTTGTCAGTGAGCATTCCAAGGTAGATGCTCTCAAGATAATAGCCTACCGTTATCTTTATTCGTATGGTATGATTGTATCTCAGGTCATTTACATGCTGTCGAATAATTCGTTTTTCAATTCAGCAGAAAGTCTAGATGAGAAGAATGCTTGCTGTTCAGAGTTGAGGCATTTACAACCTAGTAACTGAATTCGGTGTTTCGCACCGATGGTGGGTGGGGTTCGGTGAGCTCGGAAACCAAAGCCTATTGTGGCGTTGCCGTGGCCAATAATGTCTGGTAACCACCGTGACGACAGCGCAGTCTTGTTGCTGAGATACAGAATTGTGACGCCCTTTTCCACCTCCGCGCGTATAACCATCCGAGCAACTGAGGTTTTGTTCTCAATGTGTTTAGATGTTCCAGTAGACAGTCTCTTGGGTTTCTTTGCTCAGTGGGACTTCCCAAAAACTATTTTCTCGTTTGAGGAAACTTCTTTACCTTTTTTTTTAAGAAAAAGGTCAGGAGAATGTTGGCCTTTCCTCACTGTATAGGTACGTTCAGACTTCGTTAAACTCCTCTCTCTTTATAAGCCGGCTGAGATAAATCGCGGTTTTCACTGCAGAAAACTATGTTGTATATTTTCTACGTGAAGCGTGAATGCTTGAAACAAGAATTTTTGAATAGTAGCCATGTTAAGCAAAATATTGAAGTTCGGCGTACATCGAGTACTGGTTACAAAGTGTGATTTTTTCTATCCCCTCGATCTTCTTATGACGTCTTTGTTTCGATGATTATTGGTCGTCACATTGGTTTAGTAGTGACGTGTACGTCAGTACTTGGGAATCGGCGTTATAATTAATGAGCTTGAAATATGAATTATTTTATAGCATTTCAGTGGTACCTTAATACAATAGAATTATGTTAAGTTGCCTTGCTCTTGCTTTCCGAGTACAATCCCAACAAATAGAAAGCGACAGGAATAGTCAGAAGTTGGAATTGAATGGTGTAAATTTTACTCATTGAAGTTACGGATTTACCGTAACCACTACTAAAATTACGCTGTACTCCTCAACTTACCGTGTGGGGAGCAATCGTTTAGTCAAGTGAGTTGAATTTTTCGTGCTCTTTGAAATACAATGTGACTTGGTCTCGTGCGCTCATTTTGGGGTTCCCTGCTCTCGCTAGCATCCGAGACATACTGCACATGCCATTCCAGTGCGTAAAAGGCGCTACGAAAAAGGAGCATTTACCAATCGTGATAAGAAGTTCTCTGTACAATGTCATTGGTAATCTGTTGCCCTCATAATGTTGTTACAGTTTTCTAGATTGAATTTAAAAAAAGACGCAAATGAAAGTAAAGCTCCTTCTTCCAGAGTCAATTGTTTGTTTAATTTGAGAACGACCGCGTAAATGATGAGTCTCTTGCACAGTATTAATTTTTCATTCATGACTGCTCTTAAGTGGTTCAAATTGATTACTTCCTTGAACACCAGCTGCCAGTGAACTCATCGATGGTCCCCATAGTTTAGCGGCAGTTAAGTATGCGACGAACACCTATTTCAAGTCCTCGCTGTTTTCTGGTGAAGATAAAAGAATCACCGTATTTGATAGTCCAATAATAAAGGCACTTCTTTTGAGCGGTTAACATTAGTGGTCCATCAGTGATTCTTGTCGAAGAAATTTGTTAGAGATTCAATAGCACACAATAAGAACACGTCAGTTATGCGGCCTTGAAGTGGAAACGTGAGCCAAGTTTTCTTTGCCGGCGCAAAGAAACCTTACACGAGCTGTCAAGCGTCGCATAGGCTCTTGTGCTGCAGCCTAAAGATCGCTGCTCTGAGGTATGCAGAGTTCAAGACGTCATTCTAATCGTCGTCCATTTCTGTTTTCCTCGCAGAACAAGTTTCATGCGCCAATAAATTGTCCTTTGGTAAAGTTCTAGCGTTTGTTTACATTACAGAAATTTCATTTTTAAAGATAAAATGCGGAATTGTTCACATGCCACATAGGTGTATCTGAAAGGAAAGAAAACGTCACTAGTTTCAAGTTCTTATTCGCCTTCGTTGATTTTTCGTTCAATCTGAGATAGACTTCTGTTGGCTGCTGCGCTCGTTCTTTCGACTCTTTCTGCCAACACAACACCGTCATATGCTCGTACTGGCCGCGTGCAAGTATGATTCGCAGGCAACTGTCGCTCCCGCTGGCGTCGTGGTGTGTGGCAAACCGCAGTTTTTTGTTCAGATCCCGAGGCCGTTGTGTGCCACAGCTTTCCGTTGATCTACCGCTCTGTACTGTTCCAACACCGCATTAAACCGTCTACCATCACATGACGTTCACTCTTCGAACTCTGGCCGTTCGGTATGCTATCGGCTGGTGGCAGGTAAAAGAAAGGCATAAAGTTTCTTAAAACGACAAATTTCCTGGCCGTTGGTATTTTGGCGGCTGTCTCTTTAAGGAGCCAGTGGGAACATGACTGAATTCTGTTCTTGCCATCCCTGTTCCAGCTCAGGGGCTTGGTCGTTTGGACTTCACGCTTTTGTTTTATGTGCGTGATGTCTGTTATACGGTTAAGGAGACGTCGCTTAATAGACGTACCAATTTGAGAATGTTTTTATCGTTGTGGGCTGTAATAAGCGTACATTGAAGATCACGGTTGGCAGGACCGCATAACCCGCATGCCACTTATGGGACTAACTGAGCGAAGAGGCTGCGCGAGTCGCGCGCATCGCAGCAGCATAAACTTAAATTTTGAAACAACACCATTTATTACGACACGTCAATAATTGCCGTTGTATGGATTTTTAGTTAAACTAATTTTTCAATTTTTTAAACGCATTTTCAGTAGAATTTATGCCTCATCAAACATTTTCACTATCAGACTGTGATACTTGTATTTACTTCTGCTCAGAGTACTTTCTTGCTTAAGCAGTGTTGTCTGGTCTTGTAGTTCTACTTCCTCCCCAGAAGACGTAGAATAGGCATTAGGTTTAGGTTAGTTAAGCTTGCCTATCCCATGGGAACTTGTGCCCCCTGAAAGGTACTGTTAGGTTATCTCCGCTGTAGGTCTTTCAATTCTCATGCCTTCTATGTCCTTTGTTGTCTTTCATTCCTCATCCTCCTTAACCTGCTGGCTCTATGTGTAGGGTATACTGTGTGGGAACACCTCTTGGGCATAGATTTCCTGTTTTCTACTGTCCATACTAATTGGTTCCTCTTTTTCGTTCGTTTTAAATTGTCTTTGTTGTGGCTAGGAAGTTTTAAACTAACTAATGTAATCATAATGTAGCCCTACTTCCCCGTTTGCAAAATAGGTAAAATTTTTGAAATCGAATATCCTGGCAGAGAGCTTCATTGTTTTTACTTGATCTCTTCATTTACTTTCAATAGGAGCTCGCTGATGAAGGTTATTCTTCAGGATATCTTACGGACTAAACATTCTTTAGGGATACGTCGTAGATTTGAACTGCACTGCCGTTTTGAAACGTGAAATAGCGCTTCACAGTGACAACCCTTGCTACACATCGCATATTGAGCATTGCGTTGCTGTAGTCAGCAGCGAATTCTATTTCAAATTCAGGTGTCCTCTTTAATCCATTGTTTTCTCTCCCTCTGTCTCGGCTTCTAAGCTGTTGAATTTCTACAGAAGAATCTTCTTTGCTTTCATTGTTTGTTTCTTCGAAGTTTCATCTCACAGGTGGGTTCCTTGTCTTTGGTATAACGAAACCGAAATGTTGATCACACATTTAGTATTACTGTGAATTACTTAACCGCATCACTTCAATGAATTTTTCGCGTCAAACAAAGTGCAGCGTGGCGCATTACAGCTCCGCCAGAACTGGGGAAGACAAGTAACAATCAGTTCACGAGCTCCTAGTCGCTACCACAAAGTTCTGTACCACGCTGTAGTGCTTCCTGCTCCAGCGAGGTGACTTGCTCATCCAGGTGATCGCGACCCTCTCTTGTAGGTACAGAAAATTACTTCTATTCTACGAACATAGTCAGGGGCGTTTGGTGTCGGACTTAAGTGAATTATCAGGTTCAATCTTCCGCAGCGGATAGATTACACTTCCATTGAGAACTTCCTCATTACTGTAGCTCTTGGCCACGTGTGAAAATTTATCAAAAACAGCATTGAGATTTTTTACCATCTACATCAGTGCCATCTTTGAGCGATGGCTTTAAGTTTTAACGTGACATTTTGATTAAAAGTATTGAGTAGGATACGTAACGCTTCAGTGCAACGCCAATACTGATAAATTCTGACTTTTCGAAATGCGTAGGTGTGAGAGAGCAAGTCAGCTAATCGTTAGCCCTTAGATTTGTGGTGTCGTTATCATTGTTGATGCCTTGTTCCCTTTTTAGAGACTTGCGCAAATGATGAGTAACAGAAGTTTTAGTACCAAGAACTTCGTCGTCATTCTGAATTTGCTCGTTCGAGTTCTTTCGCTTGACAACTGTCATGACACTAGTGATGAAATTAGTTACCGCACAAGCCCTGATTATTGCATATTTTTTGTGATGTTGAACTAAAGTTGAGAGCTTGTGTAGTGCTTCCTGTTACGTGCGTCTGGTGGCTGCAGGTCTCCGCTGTGTTGCCTAGCTCATCAAGGGCTTGATTTCCTATAAAATTGCGACACTAGCGATTCAGCCAAAGTTCACTTGAAATAAAGTCGTAGTTGTACCGCTACGACGACACGAAGTGGTTGAAAATCATGCTTTAAACAATCTTGCAAGTTTGATGTCGGGCTTTATTTCTTTGCTTAGATTGCAATTCAGGTAGGCAACAGAGCTCTGTTCATTGTGTACATTACATTTAGCTATATTATACAACGATAAGACTGGCGTTTTGGCGGCAGATATTTGCCGCCCTGCTTCGCTGCTCTCTTAGTAGTCTATTGATCAGTGCCTATGTTCTGTCGGCTAAGTTTCCATCTTTTCCTTGCTATAATAGTACTGATGTAAATACATTCGTATTTCTCAAAGTAAAGAAAATATGAAAAAAAATTGCTCAATATAACAATGAATCGCTCAAAACATGAATGTTTTTGTGGAAATTGGATTAGGGCTTTAGCGAGCAAAGAATTCCCACACTCGAGATACAGCGTAGGTTGTGGTTTTAAAAAGTCGTAAGAAATGAATCATGCGCAGCTGTGGCTTTGGCAGAAATTTTGCAGAGCACAGAGTACGCAGAAGTTTCTGTAGAAGTGTTGGCAAGACTGCGAGCGTGTTGGGTTCGTTCGTGCGTGTGTGAGTGAGGGGCTGCAGTGTCGGGCCGTGAAGCCTGGAGCGTAAGTCCCGGTAGCAGCACACGAGCCCCAGGATTACACCTGTGCACCACCCCCACCCTCCCTACACTGCTGCTCCGCCTCTCAGCTCTCCACCTCCAGCCAAGAAACAGCTACAATAATCGCTCCGGCTCTACCTGACGCGACTACCTCGTGCGTGTCACTCATGCCACCTGTAGAATATCCCCCACGCCAAGCTGTAACTTTAGGTTTCTCACCAGTGCCGTAGTGCGTGTTGACGTCTCGTCTTTTATCAGTCGTGGAGATGTCTGCCTTCTTGTTGCATCAACCTTGGAATGTTTGGGTATCAGATAGAGTTGATTGGTGTGGGTTGTTCGCGTGGTTCATTGCAAGAAGGGAATTTAGAGCGTCTGTTTGCTCACCTGCTTGCTAATGTGCGAGAGTTTAGCCTCGCGACAAGTCATTAACCACGAAATGCGGCTAGGGTTTGATCGCTTTGTGGCACTGCGTTCAGTTTTTCTGTTCCACGGGGTGGTGTAAAAAGAACGCTTAGACTTCAAACTGGTATAATTAGCTTTATTTAATTAAACCAGTCACAATTATACTTAGTTATAATTTTACTTAGTTGTAATCATGCTAGTTATGATTGTATCTAGTATAAATGGCTAGTATAATTGGGTATTCCATTTCTACAACTGATACTACGCAAGTCAAATCCATGTGTTCTTTAGCGCCACCCAATAACAGTGCTCTCACGGCTCCTGAGAACTTCAGCGCTAGAATACCGCGTCGCCACATACGTACAGGTGCACACAGCGCTACGACACGCGCAGTCGCACGTGTCCGGAGTTAAGTGTGCCTCAGCACTGGGGTTCCCTACAACACGGTTCACGAAATTAGCGTTAGCGACTCGAAGAAAGTTTTCCTAAACTTAAAATTAGCAACGCTAAGATCCGCAAAACACAAATCCTATCGCAGCATACCACTACTATATTCCACGAGAGTCGACTTACTGGGTAGTGCAATGGCTTCCTATGGTCGACCAGCTTAGAATTGAAGTGTAGAATGTCGTCTTTCTCCCTGGCCTAGCTGGAACTTCAAGTTTCTCATTTTGAAGTCCCACCTTCTCCTTTGTGGATAGGCTCTCCTTCTCGACAAGGACTACAGCTTTGAGTTCTGCAAATTCACTGAGAGTTATTTTGTTGACACTTTGTCTTTTTTTTTAATTGTAACAACACAGGGACATCAGCATAGTAGTTCTAAAAGAAAGTGTTGTTAGATTATATATTTGTATTTTGAGCAGGAATTGAATTCTATGGTTTTCCAGGCGTTGGACGGCTTCCTGTTTTTGGTGAACCGTGACGGCAAAATCGAATATTTCTCGGAGAACGTAAAGCAGTTCATCAAGTTCACTCCTGAAGAACTCGTCGGAGAGAGTATCTATAATATTCTCCACCTCGGGGACCACAACAAGTTTTCGTCGACATACGTCTGCTTTGGTACGTCTTTCGCTTTATTTTATGAATTTTTCTGTTAAATTTGTGTGCTCGTTAACTTTTTTTCTGTGTGCAGGTATTGAAAATCTTACAACATTGATTTCTTTTGTGTCGTTCAGGTTCAATAAGGACTACTTCTTATCGATGTTGTTCTTTTGTAGAAGTTCTTTCTTGTTGTAGCAAACCATTTTATGTAACTACACAACTCATTCGTCTGTGAATGAGCGTCATAAATGGTATTGGCGCCGTATTTTGGGAAACTAATGGGGGTTTGCAGGGCGTCGACGCT
The DNA here is from genome assembly GCA_014220935.1 of Platorchestia sp. MABIK. Classification (NCBI taxonomy): domain Eukaryota; kingdom Metazoa; phylum Arthropoda; class Malacostraca; order Amphipoda; family Talitridae; genus Platorchestia; species Platorchestia sp. MABIK. The sequence continues at coordinate 67,636 of JACJUY010000584.1, read as the reverse complement.
CACATTTACTGTCAGTAGGAGTGGCCATCATTCTGAAGCTATGCACATTCCTTTCCGTCATTGCAACACTTAGCTGTCACTGCGTGCTCAGCTCTCTCTCAGGCCCAGGAGTGTAATGCAATTCTTTTCTGTCAGTACACCTTCGTTGCTTAGTGCCTCGTGTCCGTGCACCGCCAAGTCAGTACCGCGTGCACGAGTCTGCTAAGTAAGACTCACAGGTGATACGTGAAGGAGACAAGACTCAGTTCGAAGGCAAATGCTTTCCAGTCATTTT
>JACJUY010000584.1:15672-66851 GCA_014220935.1 Platorchestia sp. MABIK | reverse complement strand
CCTCCACCATTGTTTTTTATATTGGGGCTCGTACTTGTAGGATTCACAATGTATTGTTCTACAACGCTATCGGTAAAATAGAGAAATATATACCCCAAGAACCCGAGACTGGTAATCAGGAAACAGAAAATTCAACGATCACCACTCTAAATTGTTCATTCCATTATTCATCTGTTGCTGTTATGTTCAATGGTATTCTGGATCCAGGAACAACCTACGCCTTGCAGAACAACAGAACATTTTTTTCGTTTAGTTATTTACCCTATTTACACAACTATGAACTTGGTACTTCACCCAAGCATGGAATTTCTTCTTGAAAGAATGAGGTGTAAGCAAAGGAAAGGCAGAGACGAAGGAACTTATCCCAAGACCGTGTAGTAGCCGAGCGATCGCTTGTCAAGTAAATTTGTCAGGGCTTCACACATCCATGTGAACAGATAAGACGACAACCAAGTTATGATTCAATTATTGAAACATCAGCGAGAAACTCTGTGGAGAAAGCTCTACGATGAACACACAAAGCCACCCGACGCTGATCTGACACACAAAGGGCAGATTTTTGGGAACAGATAATACAAAATGAGAAATTGTAGAAATAGTCGCAATGTGTGGAGGAAGACAAAGATTTCTAAATTCTGCTGCCTCACTTCAAGACACGGATATGTTACGAGCAAAACTTCATTCATTTTGTCCCATGAAAGTCGAAATACTTTACCGCCTATAATGGGTGAAATAGTCTCACTCTAGGAAACGCTTGGTAATATTTCACTTCCTGTTTCTCATCTTTTATTTAATGCTGTACCTTAATCGAACCGTATCTGTTGCGTGAAAAATGCGCTTTTTCATAAATCTCGTTTTCTTGCACCCAAGTATTTCTTTACGACTGCGTGCCCGGTAGGGAGACAAAGTTAAAATCTTTTCCTTTAGAATTTTTGATCTACCAACTGCTGAAAGAAACATATATCAGGTAGACATGATACGTAATGTCAACTTCGTTTTTTGTAGTTGCTTTGCTTAGTACCAAAAACTTTTAGCAAAAATATTTGGGAAAAATTATAAAAGGTAGACATGATACGTACTGTGAACTTCGTTGTGAAAGCTGCTTCGTTTAGCTATAGTGAAGCTCAAAAATAATGTTGATTGACTAATACAACGATGGAAATTCTTCAGCCTGGCCTCACGAAGAAGGCGAAGGCGGCCGGTCGAGCAGCAGTAGCAGTAGCAGCTGCGGTAGCAGCAGCAGCCGCCGCAGCTTCAACTGCCGTTTCCTCATCAAACCTCCCGACGACAAGGACGAGACGATCGAGGAGAAACAGCAACGCATATCTCAGTATGAGCACATGCAGGTGATTTTTCGGTCAAATCTTGCACACTTATTCTGGTCGTCGACTTGTGTGGCCTTCTTTTTACTCTGCTTTTTGTGGTGTGATGCCCTTGCGTGCGCACTGGTTTGGTGTGCCGCGATGGAGGTGGTGACGTGGGATGCATCTCCACGGAGGTAACTAACCTTAACATTAATTTTTAAAAATTGCTTGTAGGGTCTCAACGACCCTAGAACGACCTAGTTCCCGTTCGGAGTTTGAGTCAGGAGGCATTGCATAGACAAAAGGTTTAGGTTGGTTAGGTTTATCTCTCCTATGCTATGGATATCGGCGCACGCAGAAGAGATACCGTTAAGTTAGCTCAGCTATAGATCGGCCCTAACTTCTTCTTTTTTGTGCCTACTTGGCTTCTTGCAGGTTTCATGACTTCTGCGTTATCCCTTTTTGTTTTTTCTTCTTTTCTTGATGTTTCTATCTGTAGGGTATCCTGTGTAGGGACATATTTTGTGCATAGGTTCTCGGTTGTGTAAAGGCCTTACTAAATGGTCCCTTCACTTTGCTCTCGTGAGATTGCCTGTGTTGTAGCTTGATGGTCTCTTACTAACTAATGTAAAGATGATGATAATAATGAATGCGATGTGCCCCAGGTATCCCCTGTGGTGCTGAAGAACTACCCCGGCTCAGACGACACCCACGGTCTGGACAAAGACTGTCAGCCCTACATATTTTGCATCGCTCGTCGCGTGAACTCGGTCACTGACGCCCAGGGGCCTCCCATCGAGCAGTTCAGCACTAAGCTCGACCTCCAGGGCCGCATCGTTACCATCGACAGCTCTTGGCTCTCCCCGCGTTACGCCAATTTTCTGGACAAAAATCTCGTGTCGAGGAAGTTTACAGAGTTGGTGCACGAAGCCGACGTTCCTAAGATAGCGGCCCACTTCAAGGAGGTTATCACCGCCAACTCGGCCGTGTCTCCCTTCTACCAACTCAAGGTCTGGGACATTTTCTATTCTATTCTCTAATGTTCAATATGAAAATGAGGGAACGAGGAGTATTTTATCTGATATTTAATTATAAAAGGAGACGACGTTTCGAGCGTTCGCTCATCAGCTATGAAAAATAGGAAAAAGTCATTTGTGAAAAGAATGGAATGAACTAAATTAAAAGACTCGAACACACACAAGGGACATGTGTGCTATGTTCAGTGCATTGGCAGGGTTATGTGGGCGCCCGTGTTGTGTCGTTCATCTTATGGCGTGGCATGATGTTTAAACATGGAATGAATAGTTTAGCACCCAGACGAAATGAGAAAATGTGTTAGGTAGTTATTATGGAGGTAAATATTTCACTGTGAAGTGGAGATCTCTACATCAGTTGTATTAATGAATTTCCAGTGATCTAGTTATAGTTATCACTCTGTCAATATTTTGTTTTATCCTCATTAGAAATTCGAGCAGCAGTAGCAGCTGCGGTAGCAGCAGCATCAGTGATGATGGTCGTCCGCATGACCGAGTACGAGTGTAGCTAAAAGCACTGACTCGGTCACAGAATTAATTTGGAAATATTGTCGCACTCCACCATATGTTACTAATCTTGCATTGTAATGTGTGTTCTTTAATATATTTTATGTCGGCAGGTGAGCCAGAAGAGTGAGGCGTACGTACAAGTACAGACGCGCAGCAAGTTCTTTCGACTGCAACACTCTGAAGACGACTTTATTATGGCCACACACTCAATTTCAGGGTAATTATTGCCGAGCATCTTCGTCATTCTTTTTTTTAAATGAGAGATTTGCTGAAATGAGAAATTGAGAAAAAATAAATGAGAAACCAAATCAGCTGTTAACGCAGAACTTAGTGTAGCCTAAATTTCAGTAGAAGTTAAAATTTTCCTGTAGTAGCTTCTTCAGACTTCTTATTAGGAAATATTTTATTGAAATACTGATGGTATAATTTTATTCCTAGTGTGGCTTGTTTAGTTTCTTCATTGTGACAACAGTTTTAGAATAACTGTACCTACGTTCTCTTTGCTTTTCATGCAGATATCCCGCTCATTTTTATCTTGTTCACGATATTCACTTTCAATTGAACATTACAGAAGAACGCCCGTTCTCTCGTTACTCCTTTGCTTTTCTAGGCTTACTAGGTATTACTTCTTGTTCATGACAGTGTGTCATGAAATTGAGAACGGCCTAAATTTTCTCTTGTGAGGAAAATGATGCGTCTTCTGTTTGTTGATTTGACGTTCGGTTGCCCAATGTGAGTGTAGGAAGTTTTTGACGTAGTTCATCGTCATTTCCATAACTGTGCGATTGATTTTTGTGCTTCTTATCCAGACCCTACCAAGAAAGCAGCTCGTCTTCAGACCTCTCTTCGTCCCTCCTGACCCCGTCGAGCAATAGCAGCTCCTCGTCAGAGTCTCTCTTTGAGAGAACTCTGCTGTCCACCACATCTTCGTCGGCCTCGTCCACCACCACCCCTCGTCCCATCAACAATAATAACAATAACACCAACAGCACCAATAAGAACTCGATGAGCTGCAACAACAACCAGCCAGACTCCATTTCATCTCCTGGTGCAGCCGAGACAAAGTACAACCTAAACGTCGGCGGCTCTGCGTCCAGCAACCCTCAGCTCCGGTCGCTGCTCGACCCGGTGAGTGGCTTGTGCCCTGCCCTCATTTCTGCTCTTTCTTTTGCTCACCGGCTGTCTTTTCTGCTGTCTTTTCTACATTTCTGCTCTCTCTCTCTCTCGTCAGTGTGGGTTTTTACTTTGCAGGGAAGGTAACGAAGCGATTCCGTGTCCTGACTTATGTGAAGCTGCCTCATGTTTTTGTACTTTCTAAGTTAAGTTTGAACCATTCGTTAATCCCCGCGCTTACTGCTAGACAATTTATTTGTGTGCGACGTAATTATCAAATAAGTAATGGGATGAGAAGGCATTAATTTTTAGGCAAAGTTCGGGTTTTCTTGTCTGATAAGAGATAAGAATTTACGGTATTCCAATTTTCAAGCAATGAAAATGTTAAACGTTGACCTTGTATAAACGCACGTAACTGTTGAGATGGTTATTCTCTTTGGATGACTTCGTTCATTAATATTCCACCCGGACATTTGTCAGGGTGCGTCTATTCTTTTCTGAGTAGACGTTTTTAATTCTATTCCCACCTCGTTCCTCAGCTGGATGACTTCAAAGACGGCATTCTGCTGAGCGCCGCCTCCCTCAATGTCAAGAAGGAGTCGCCCACATCCTTCTTAGATCAAATGTCCGATGATTTCCCCTCGTCGCTGGACATCAAGCAAGAAATTAAAAGCGAGCCTATAAAAGACTTCATCAAGTCAGAGTTCCGATCGCCGCAGAGCATCCATTCTTCGGCAGCGGCTTCTTCTTCTTTCAACTCGTCGACGACGAATACGAGCAGCAACAGCTTCACATCGTCTGCGTTCAACAACCCCTCGAGTAGCCCGAGCACGATGGCGCCCGCTGCTGCCCACAGCTCCCCTTCCCATCTGCCCTCCATGTTGGGGGGCCCCAATCCTGCCACGGGCAGCTCCGCGCGGGGGGGCAGTGCCGGCAGCATTCGCTCCCCGAGTCACGATCCTCAAAGAGGAATTAAACGGCCCAACGAAGAAGGTCACGACGGCAACCCCAGCAAGCAAAGTGCGGGAAAGTTTGAGAGCCTCGTGAACACGTCTCCTCAAGCTGCCTCTTCTTTGTCTCCTCTTTCTCACCCAAATACTCCTCATGGTGGCCCCCACACGCCTCATGGCGGGCCTCACACTCCCCATGGAGGGCCTCACACGCCCCACGGCAGGCCCAGCACGCCAGGTGGGCCTAGCACACCCCATGGACCCAGCACTCCTCACGGCCCGCCCACGCCCCACCCTCCGGGCACGCCTCACGGCCGGCCGCCCACTCCTCAGCACGGTAACTCAGGAGGCAGCGTTGCCCCGTCCATGATACTGCACGCCTCTGCGCCGCAGCAACAGCAGGCTCAGCAGCAGCTGCAGCAGGGAGGGAATCAATATAGCGATTACAAGATGTTGAGGACCCTCCTGTCTAACGATGCTCCTCCTGTCCCCGTGAGTACCGCCATCAGGGCGATGATGTGGAGCTTTAGGGGACATGTCTGTGAGCGACATGGTATGTTAACAATTACTATTAAATGATCCAAGACTTCATAAGGCGTAATCATGGTCTTAGACTGTTGAGTGCTCTCCTCAAAATAGGATGATCAATGAAATAGTTTTGTTCCCTTAGATGAAAAAATGCCTGTTACCTCGCACCAGACTGGTAGCTTCATCTTTTGTTGGTGGTGTGCTTGCATAGACGTTAACACAGAGAGGTTGTCTGGCTTTCAGTCAAAACTTCAAGCTCAGTCCTGTTGAGATGGTTATTCTCTCTGAATGATTTCGTTCATTAATATTCTGCCTGGTCATTTGTTAGCGTAAGTTAATTTTTTTTGGTGCTTCTTGCGATAAAATCAGCGCTGAAAATTGTGTTTGTTGGGACTAAATAGGGAAGGCATGTAGAAGTTAATAGTTTAACCAGCCTGAATGTTTGTTTGGCAGCCGTCATCGTTGAAGAAGGTGCCTGCCGCGAATGCATTGCCGCAGGACGACCTCCCCAAGGACCTCCCTGAAAAGCTCCGGTGTCCTGGCCCTTGGCAGACTGACACTTCCAGTGACACCATCCTTAACAAGATCTTGAGTGAACCTCCTAGAGGTGAGTTCCCTTAGATAACGCCGTGATTAACTCGTCTGAAACCGTGATAAATGTTTCAAATGGATTTGCTAAAGATTAGTACTACGACTTGTATGATACTTATAGGAGGGCGTAATCATGGTCGTATAAGGTGAGCGAAATTTTTCGAAATGTTAAGTCTAAGATTGTTTTAATAAAGTACTGTGTGAAGTTGATTTAGCTGCGTTTTATTCAGAACGCTCAGCTCTGTGAAATGAAAGAAGGCGATGTGTTGATGATAACTTAGAAATAAAGCTATGTTGACAAAATTTTGCACCTAACTACTCACGTTTGTGCTAAGTCGTTGGTATATTTTCTTGATACGTTTTATAGTAAGAAATGATAGAAAACTTATGTGTGCGTTCTTGATAGTAAATCAGAAATTATTTTCTACATTTTTCATGTGCTGAAGTGATCATATGAAAATGTACAATTCATAATCCTTCTTAGCATCCTATGTCTACATGCATAGGGCTGTGTTTTTTGATTTAGGTATTAAGTGTGTGACTTACAGCTTCTATTACAATTCCAGGGCGTAATAACCCTGCTCAACAGCGTAGATTACAACAGCAGCAACAACAACAGCACTTGCAGCAACAGCAGCAACATCAACAGCAGCAGCAGCAGCAGCAACATCACCAGCAACAACAGCAGCAGCAACAAATGCCGATGCTGTCTCCTCACCACCCTCCCTTGTCAGGCAGTCCAGGTCTCCTGGATTCGAACTCTCCGTCCAGCCTTCCAGTTCGTTCCAGCGCTCAGAGCACCAACAGCAACAGCACCAACAATAGCCGTTTTGCTGACAACTCGTTCCTGCCTCAGCATGACCAGCAGAACCAACAGTTCATTCGCTATGGCAATTCTCCTCTTCAGCACCACCAGCAGCATCAGCAACATCAACAACCTCTGCAGAGTCCTACTCTGCCTTCTTCAATGAGCTCAATTTCGAGTATGAATAACAGCATTAGTAACAACAATAATAATTACGTAACAAGTACCAGCAATATGAACAGCAACAATAATTTACTTCTGGGCAGCAACAGTAACGTGAACACGAGCATTAATAGCAGCGTGAGTATGAGCACTGCGAACAACCCGTGCAATAGCAGCAATAATCTACATTCGAGCAACAATAATAGCAGCCTCATGTCGAGCATGAGCAGTGGAGGTGTAGGTGTGAGCAGCAATAGCGGCACGACACCACTACCGCGGTTTGCCGTGTCTATGGGCATGGGCCGCAACCTGTTGGGCACCGTGAACACCATGACTTCAGACGGCTCGTTGCCGCCCATCGCGCGCGTCGAGTCGGTGCTGCAGCAGCAGAAGGTCCACATGCACCAGCAGCAGCAGCAGCAACCCAATCAACAGCAGCAGCAACTGCAACAGAAGCAGTCCGCCTTGAATAACCACCTCATGTTCAACAGTTCTGAGACGAACATAGAGTCGCTCATCGTTGAAACCATCCTCCAGGTGTGTGATGAGCACCATGCACCTGCTGGTCTGCTCTAGTGCATTGAGCTTTAGACCTTTGATTTGTATTTTTCCTTCTGTGACCAGTTGTTGGAATGTTCGGTTGTTTTCCTGTTTGGTTATGAGACCTTCAACTGTGTACTAGAGAATAACTTATTTGGGTGTTGGGACTAGACCGACCCTCGTTTGAAGCTGTCGTTTCTTCCACTTGGTTAATGCATTCTACGTCCTTAATGATGCATTCTACGTAGTGTGCTGTAGCTTTGTGTCTTGCTCCTTAGTATTTTGAAATCCTCAAGCCATATTTTCTTAATTGCAGGTGTGAGAATTCTTCGTTATGTTCAGCATTTTTATTTCCGGACACCTAAATCGTCAGTTTTTTCTTTGTGATCGGCTATGTATACTTTGGCGAACCTTTCCAGAGATTAAGTTGTCGAAATGTTTGAATATCGAAAGTTTGAGCTCATGACCTACTCGATTACATCGCTGATCAAATGTCAATTTTCCATTTGATGGTATTTGCCCAGCTGTGATGAGGAACACGTTAGCTTGTGTTGAAGATGGTAATTTCTAACGTAACCGAGAGCTTACCCTGTGTGCAGTTCGACGACCCCCCTGGTGATCAGGCCTGTTTGTCACTGGACGACCCGACCATGCCAGCCTCCTCCTCTTCCTCCTCTTCTATGCTCGGCGTCGAGACGAGTTCCAACAGCTTCCAGGAGTTCCAGGACCAGCACCAGGCCATACAGAAGATACAGCACACGCTCATGATGGAAACTGACTCCACTTTCCAATCCTCTGTGAGAAGCTCATCTTCTTTACAAATGTAGTGCTTTTGATATTCATTAGATGTATTGATATGTAATCAGTCGGCGGAGTTCTTTAAACTTTGATCTAAGTTCTGCTTTCCTATTGTCATGGTATTGTATTTTCCATGAATTGATCAATGTAAGTGTAACGAATAATTTAGCTTCCATAGACTCGTTTTAGTTACTAATTCTCGGATTTTCAGACTACTTCCAGCCAACCAAATTCTGTGATGCAGCAACAGCAACAACAACAGCAACATCAGCAACAACAGCAGCAGTACTCACAGCCTTACTCTCCCCAACAAAGCAAGTTCAGCAGTAGTGGAGTTGTGTCACCATCAATGCTGCATAGGCAGTCCAGTGCCAACTACCCCAACATGGCCAGCGCCAATGCTGTGAGCAGGACCGGCATAGAAGTGAGCACCAATTCGGATGATGCTATTTTTCGCTACTGCATGTATCTGTCGATGTGTACCCGTTCCAAACACTCGGTAGGGCAATTAACTACCTCATAGGAAGTTGAATTATTTTCACAACTATCGCTATAGCATAAGCTTATGCATGTGAGATTTATTATTTTCTTTAAATTATTCTTTTTCTTTCCAGAGATCAATAAGCAGTCCGTCCCCCCAGCAGCAACAGCAACAGCAGCTGTTGTTGCAACGGCAGAAGATGCGAGCGCAACAGTTGCTACAGCAGCAGCAGCAACAACAACAGCAACAGCAGACTGGTAACGGCGAAGCACCCTTACACCTGCCGTACAACGGCCAGAACTACAACGAGATGCTCAACAGCACTGCCGCCCCCAACATTTCCCTGCATGTAAGTGCCGTGGCAGGCGGCCGTACTTCTCAAGCTCTGCCCTCTCGCTCTGTGTCTCAGCAGGCGTAATTGATGGCCCTTTGTTTGCGAAATAGTTCGGCGTATGTCTTACGATGTCCCCTCTCGAAAAATCAACTAAGAGCCTAGTACGACAGTCGCGAGACATTCGGTAGTGGAACATCTGTGCTTTTATCCTATGAACATACCTACTTTGAACGATAAAGCTTTGACACCGTTAGTTGTTTTAGGTTCAGAAGGAAGAGGTAGAAAGATTCTGCCCTAGTTTATTCCACTGGTATTATTGTATGAAAGTTTGAGGGTTTTTCTATTCTTAGCTACGAATAGCACCTGCTTTGAGTACTATAGGTATGATAATGTAATATCATTTGGGTAATACGTATTTGTTTAAAAGCGTAGAGTATTCAAACCCTGATACGGGGTTTGAAATGGGTTCTCGTTGGTTGGTTACCCCTCCTTGGTGGAGGGTAAAGGCATTTGTAGTCTCCAGGTGCTATAGCAGTGAATCCATCTTTGAGTCAACTTAAAATGTGTAGGAACCAAATGTTTGAAGACAAGTCTGATTCATTCATTTATTTCTGCTCTGGTTCAAAATTCATTGAGAGAAAAGAATGTTCGATTATCTGCTCTCAGTCGTATAAGTACAAAAACTGACCTTAATATAGTGGAATGGGAAAAACACTACCTGGGGAGAGGGAGAGATCATATTTAATTCGAGTAACTTTCACGATTTGTCATCGCGAATTCTTATCTGTTGCATATCAGAGAGGTTTCCTACATTTCATGGCAGTGAACTTTTATTTCATGAGTCAGTTTGAGTAGAATCTTGTCTTTTACCTAGTACGTGATTGTTTTCATTGATTTATTGGCACCATTCGCAAAGAACAAATTAATGGCTCTGAGTAGATAATCGTATTTCACAGGGTCTAGTTTGTTCTGATGCGGTCCACCTCTGTGGAGAGGAAAGAAGGCATTTCATTTTTCTCATCGTTGTGCATTTTGTGTGCGAGCAGCGCGGCGGGAGCAGCGAAGGACCGCAACAAAGCTCCCAGCAGCAATCGCAGCAGCAATACCTCCAACACCCAAACACCAGCACCAGTGCAGGAGGAGGCTCCCTCTCTCACGGCACTCTGCAGGCGCCTCCTTACGCTGGGTGAGTCCTGCCAAGCCTACTGTAGAACTTTCAATGGAGGTCCATTTCTGTACTCTTGTCCAGGCTCTTCCAAGTGGTAGTTTTCCACTAGCCTCGAGTTTGCTTAGATTATTCTACATTCTTGATGTTAGTGTTCAGCATAGATTTTATAACTTCTAAAAATTTCTCAGCAGGTGCTTGGAAGCAATTGGTACAGAAATTATTTGCTCATGTTTACCTGGAATACCACCTTGAACAAACCGTTTCTTGTGGGAAACTTGGCTCCTCTTCTTGTGCGGACACACTAAAGCAATTGAGCCGCTCGTGGAGCTTTGGCAGAATCAAATGGAGCCACTTCATTTTAACATCATTTGCACGTTGTCGCTTTGTTCTGTTACTGTTGCTTCCTAGTGACAATTATAATTTTAATGAAAAGAACGATTATAATCACTCCTAAGAAACAAAGTATTAAATTTCGGTGCCTTCAAAATTGAAGCTTACTCTGAGATTAAGTTGCCATTTATGTTATAAGTTGAATACTTTGATCACCAGGTCGATGGGTTACAGTGGCAATCAGCAACAGCAGCAGCAGGCTCAGCAGCAGCAGCGGGGAGGGTCTGCGACGACGGGCGGGTCGCCAGTGCCCCCGTCCTACGGGATGCCGCCGCAGATGTCGCCTCCGTCCAGCTTGGGCACTCAGGCGTCCTGGCAGCAGCCGCCTTCCCGGCACATCGCGCCCCAGATGAGCGTGAGTCTCGCCTCTCCAGTGGGGCGCGCAGCGCTGCTTCATCATGCTAGCTGCATTGCGCTCCTTTGAACAAAATGCCACAGCGTAGAGAGCAATTTTGCTATTGAGGTCTATGTTTTTTGAAAAATATCATTAGCGCTTATGAGAAAAAGTTCTAGATAAGTGTCTAGTTCTATGCTAAAATATTTGTCTTGAAAATTGCAAATGACTTCTTACATCAAGAATTTTAGTAACTTCTTTTAAATAGACCCTGAACTTGAGACATGCGAACCATGAACGAAACACTGCTTGTGCTAGCGCTTCTTTTTGTGAACTGAAGTAGCATTAGCGACATTTTGTTCATGACTTAATACTTATGATCTCGCTTGAGTTCACCTCTTCTCCAGTCTAACACAGGCTGAGCGTTGTTTCGTTCGTTGGTTTTTTTCGAAGAGTATTTTTACGTGGTATAATTTGATAATTTTGGCGTGTCTCCAGATGAGCATGGGAGCCCAGCGTGGGTACCGTGGAGGTCTTCCCCCCGGGATGCGCACCATGGCGGGACCAGGGATGCAGCTAGGTGGTGTTAGCGGTAGCGGCGGAGGGATGACATCCATGCCCATGATGCGAGGTGGCGGTGCCGGAGGCGGTGGCGGTGCTGGTGCTGCTGGTGCCGGCGGTGGGTACGGCGCGGGAGCCATGGCTGGGCAACCCACAGCCCCCGTGGAAGGGGGCGGGGGCTTCAGTCCGTCCCACGGTCAAGGCTCCCCCAGCCCCATCATGTACCAAAGCCAAATGAGCGCTCCGTCTCAGTTCCGGAGAACCTTGCAGAACCCCGCCATGGCCGGTACGTCTTTCCTTCTCTTGCTTAGGGGCCATACACAGCCATGTCTTGCTTGGTGCCGGCCACACGCGCCCCATTTTACTTGGCCTCTGCAACACCCAGTAATGGGCTTGCGTACATCCGCAGTGAATTTCCCCATTCGATTGCCACATCAGGTTTTGAACAGAAAGCCTTGAAATAAAAACGTGTTGCCATTTGTAAGTGTTATTAAGCGGCCTCGTACGCTGGCGCGTGTGTGGCTGGTTTATGAGTTTCTTTAAGCTTGCGACACAATGTAGAACAACTGCTCTATAGTGTCTCAGACTTCTGAAGCCTAATAATAGTTTTTCAGAAGTGTAAAACACTTCCAATTAAGCTGAATCTGAAAACCATGGATTGCTTCTCTTCAGCGGTGTCTTGACTGTTAACAATCTAAAGGAGTCATCAGGTGATAATTCTATTTTTAAAATATTAACTCCATCTTATTTAATTTTTTAAATTGGTCCCATTTGAGTATTCAACCATTTCTGAGAACTGAGGTGCAAGAGTTAATTTTGTGAACTCGCAAACTTTTGAAGTGCAGAAAACTTTTTAAGCTGAAGGTATCGCTTTTGAGGCCTTATTGTTAGCCATTTGTGTGAGTGAGACTTGAAGGTGAAATTTATGTGTAACTGTGACAATGTTGTTGCTGGCATAATATTACAGAGTGCGCGTGTGTTTGCTGCCTTGTGCTGCGTGTGTATGCGTGTTCTCTGATCCGCTCTTGTTTTCGCTCGTGCTGTGGCAAGGCATTTTCCTCAAGCAAAACTTGAGGTTGTTCTCCTATACAAAACGGTGTTCGCTTGTTAGTCTCGGGTCTCGTAGTTGCTAGCGTAGTGTGGTCGGTGGTGTGGTGGTTCTAGCTGACCTTTTGCTCTTGTTGCTCTACTTACATGGTTGTTGCTGGCGCGTCTCGCTGTAGCAAGAATCGGTGCTTCTGGTGGTGCGGTGTAAGCTTCCTTGGTTCTCACTAACTCATGGTTTCCCGTTACTTCGTGGTTCCCCACAACATGCTAACTTCACTGCGCTCTCGGTTCCATGGCTGATGTAACTACAGCTTGGGGTGGTTTGCGGAACATATGATGGTTAACGGGGCAGCTGTCAGAGGTGTTCATAACCAAACTTGTCGGTAGTCTGGAAGGCACGCACGACTTCTTTAGTCTATTTTTTTTGCATTTTGGTAATTTCTGGTCTCATGATCTTCCGTAATCAAACATTCAAACCTTCTCTCTTACATTCCATCACTCTAAAATATATATTTTCCTGTATCGTGTTTAGCATGATTATTATAAATCTCCTTCGAGTTCTATTACCATAGGTATTTTGTAACTCTCCCGCTTCATCATGGAGTTGCATGAGCACGGAAGCACGTATACTAAGTTGAATAGGTTATGGCCGTCGGTCGCATGCCGTCTCACTTGGTCTGTCACGGTGTGTTCTTTATTCCTGTCTTACGGTTTACATTCAGGCTATTATAAGGTTATTCATTTTAAACTAACTTCGTGAGAGTCCCAGCAACCCCGTAATTAATTTCTCAAATTTGTTTAGTTGTCTTCCTTTGCCTTCCGTGCCTGTTACATTACCATCTTCTCTCGAATTTTCATCGTATTTTTTATTTCAAAATTTTGCATGGTAGTAGCTTGAAGGAGGAATGTACACCCCTTATTTCATTTCTATTTCTGTTCATTATCATAACGCATTTTCATATCATTGATGTACTGAAAGACGGACAATATTACCAGCTCACCTAAACCGCTGCACAAACTAAAGGAGTCGTAATAACTAACACATGAGGACACACACACTCAGGGATGACGTGACGAACTGACGAGTTTGGGAAGAAGCTTCTACCATAGTAACCTAACTAACACTAACAGTTTTAAAGGTGCCCTGCTGCTTCCGAACCATTTAAATGTTAATTTTTTCGGCGTCTTTTCCATGCCTAAAATATTAGGTGCAGGACTGATGCCTGCTCCAGTGTTGACCCTCTGAAAAAGACACAGGTTTCCTGCAAATTTTTTTCTTAGCATCATATTTTTTCAAGCACCTGCAGGTCAACGGTGCGATGGCATACGGAGCGTTATTCATTCTGTTGATTACTTAACCATACTGTGAGTCTAATTTTGTGTTCCTTGCATCAGGAAGATTACTTCCGAGGTATTTATTTGCTTGGATTTGTATCTAATGTGATTCTTCATTTGCAGATTGCAGTCGTGTTGCTGTATTATGTGCAAGTTGTTGTGTAACACAATTGTTCATTGTGTGCTTTGTCATGGGACATAGCAAATTATTGTTCTCTCAACAGTTTGTGTATTCAAAAGTTACGTCATGTGTAATTCATCTGTTTTCCTTTGGGTCACAGGTCGTTTCGACGTAAAACGTTGTTTGAGGCGTTTTCGAAATTCTAATTATTAATGTACTGGCAGAGAAATATGGGACTGTGTAGTATGAACTGGTGTCCCGCAGTTGTCCTGCACGGAGTATATTTTAGGACGACTCACAATTCCTACGACACTGACGATCTGGGCAGCCTATCAACATTGCTTGGAAATTAATCAGTTGACATAGATAAGGTACGCACGAATGCCCAAGCTCTCGAAAACCGGCGATAGCGCCCACGGAGGCGGTTCTGTCGAACGCGCAATGCTCACTGCTGCTGCAGCAAATTTATTGCTAATATGTCGCGTATCTGCAGAAACTTGTGCACTGAATACTGGCTTGCACTTGTCTTAGTTCCTATTAATACAGTGCAGTTATTATCAATACTGAGCATCAATACAGTTATTATCAATACTGATTTTGTTTGAATTTAAACAATTATATTCAATGAGCTGACATCCACTGCGGTGCAACGTTTTATAATTGTTCTCAGGCGTCCGATCTCCTGCATGAAGCTCTTCTTTTGTAACAGCTAATCATTCCACAGTATTTATAAAGTATTAGCTTTTCGAGAATAACGTTTGGTTTTATAAATTTTACGTACGCTGTTCTGCTCCAAAATTTTCTTACATGCCAAACTCTCCAATTGGTGTACGAGCGACCAACTGTATCAAATTTTTGGTGCATCTGGGTCGCTTTCGAAGCGTTTACGAGGGTTAAATCGCCGAAATAACTCAATAATCGGAGAATGAAGGCACAAAAAAAGCGAACGAAATACCATATAAAACTGATTTTCTGCCCTGGGTACCGAACCTGAGAGAAAACTTGAGAAAACTTGACATCAGTGGTACCCATAGCTACCGAAAGCATCAGTGGTACTGTGGTGATTAACCCAGGAACACAGAATTAATAAAAGAAATGATTTGACCAATTTACTTCAATTTCGCTTACATTTTTGTGGTGTTCCCATCGGAGCGATTCATTGCAATACTCGATTGACCTAAAATATGGAAAAAATAACTCAGTGTCTCGACATTGAAATTTATTCCTTAGCTGTGTCTTTTCCTAGATTTTTTTAGTAGACAGTATCATATTGTTGGTATTCGAGACACTTTTCTCGTATCATAGGAAATAAATTTCCAGCAATTCACAAAAAGCTTGCTTGCAAACGCTGGGAACGTTTCAGATACCTGATACGAGAGCTAATACTTGATGCTGCCTAGGGTTACTTAACATCCCCACCGCTGTGGATGCCTGTAGCAGTGAGCAGCATGAAGGTGAGGAGGCTCCTGGCAGCTGCCCCAACACAGGTCGGCCCAATTTCCTGCCTCCCAAGCTCATCATTCGCGATACCGTCCTTGGGTTTTCTGTGTTTTTGCACTTTCTTCCAGAGACATGTTTCTACCTGACATAAAACAGGCTATATTTGTTTAACAAACATCTTTCTCCGTTGTTTCTTGTAACAAAAAAGGAATGGACACATATTTATTGACACTATGACCATGAAGGATGACGCTTCACACCGACAGTCCAGGTGTAATATTTTGACGTTTTCGGCATTTTTGAATTATTGTGTTTCATTAATGATCACAAGGTTATCTCTTGACCTGGACCAATATTACAGTGTACGTGACTTTTTTGTACGTTTTTGGCTACCGACACGACTCAATTGTTGAAGAAGGGCAAGGACAAGATTATTATACCCTCACTTTTATTGTGTTGTGAACTTTCGCGTCGCGTGAAAGTTTCATTATACTGGAGCATCGACACTAGGACTTAATCCACTATTCTTACACAGGTAAAACTCCAAGACATAGTTCACATCAAAATTCCATGTTCAGTCTGCATCATTTAGCGCATAACGTCTTCCGTTTTGTAAATATTGTTTTTCTTACTCGTTGGTAATGTTTCAAGTTGTACTCTATTCTTCTAGCGGATTGAGTGTTACTTTGGATGTTAATTTTTTGATGTTTGGTTTCAGTGTAGCTTTAGACGTCTTATTGATCTTAGCCTTTTTTGTAGATTTCGTGTATTTCCATTTTTTAGCATTTCGAATAATTTTTAAATCACTTGTTTTGTTATGTGTTGAAAACTTGGTGTTGCACCGTGGCTTATCAAGTTTCAGCGTTTTGGGGCGCATTGAACTGATGCGTACTGCACTCGAAGGCTGCTACTCAAGTTCCTTGGATTTGCAAGCTCCTGGAACATTGGTTGCACTCTGTTCTATGGAGTAGCGGAAGCATTTGGTGGTCTTGGTGTCATTCTACATGGTTTCGTGCACTCCAGTTCAGTAGGTACTGTTTTCCAGCCTTGCACTTCGCACTGATGTTCTATCTAAAGTCTGTGAGTTTTGTCATTTTAAATAACATTGCTAATATTCTTGAGTAATGTCATTCGTTTCTTTTTTTCACTTTGTGTTGCATGGTGTCGCATTTTAGCTCGTCAGACGAGAGTGTAGACAGTAGATTGCACACCAGGGAAGCCATTCACTTGTTGCAAAAAAGTTTTCTACCTCAACATCTCGAATCTAGCGTAACTCATATCAGTTGCATTCTGTACTTCGCTGATTTTTCTCTTTATCATAGCTGAAAATATCACTCGAAGAGGTGGCAGAGTTAGCTCGTCGTATTGGCGATTGTTGCGGAGTGTACCAGTGCTGGTTATTACACATAAATGAATTTTCCTCCCGTTGGGAAAAGTAATCATTTGTTCTAGAAGCAGTATTCAAATGCAGATGTGACGCAGCAATGTACGATATATGTAATAATAATAATAATAATAATAATAATAATAATAATAATATATCTTGCGTGATCATTTCGGAATGATTTACCTCGAAAACTTTTCCCGGTTTGTTGTGTAAGTAGGACTTTTTTTCAATCCTCTAGTTTCGGTCTTTTTTGGGGAAGAGACTTGAAGCTCGCTCTGCAGTTTGTATGGTTTTATTTCATTTTAGCGTAGCCAATTCTCGAGTTCGATGTTCATGTGTTAGAGTTTCGTCAAATGATATTAATAAAATAAAACTTGCCTCCTCTTGGAAGAACTATGCGCTAGTTAGTTTCAAAGTGCTTATTATTCATTAAAGCTTCTATTTATTAACTTGATTTTAACGTTTGATTTACTTTTCAATTGATATGAAATTTTAGACAAACGAACAATCAGCTATAACTTTGAAACCGATGTTGATAAAATTCTAAGCTGATGTAGAAGGAACTGAATTTTGCCATTTAAAAGATTTTCATCAACTCCTCTTTCGAGAGGCAGCGGCTGTAGCACCTTGGAGAGCATTCGCAGTTTATGGCCTTAATAGTACGTGTAATAGTAAGACTACGAAAAGCTTACTTTTGAAAACGATTGAAGAAATTCGTATTTTCGCAGGCTCTTAGTGTATCCCTTGAGATCGTCCATAGCAGTTGCTAACAATATTGGACATCTTTTATTGGCTTTCATTAAATCTTAACACTTCGTTAACTTGAAGAGAGCAGCTTTCTGAGAATAAGGGGAACAGTTCTCACTATTTTATTTTATTATATTGTGGCATCATTCGTATCAGTTATTTGATCAGGATTTATCAGCTGCCACAAAAAAAATAGTCGCAATAGTCTACGGAACTAAAAAAACTTTTTAAAATTGATTTAGTTGAATTAAAATGCAATGCAAGTTTTTTTGAGAATGATAGAAAAGTACTTGTTCATAGCCTCCTTCACTATTTCACTTTGTATAAACGTAGCACCTTCTTTTTAGTGGAAGCATCCGTGCTCTTGTAAGTGTCGAGATGAGTCTCGGGGCGGAAGTGGGATCTAAACGCCATGTGGTCACCTTCGTGTCACTGAGTTGTAAAAGTGTGCCACACTCGGCAGTCGTTGGCACTACTGCGTGGAGATCTTGGTTGCAATTTGTTTCCTATTTCTAAAGGCGTGAGAGTTGAATGGATTGCATTTAAGTGTTGTCACGTTACACGTTCACGACGTAGCGTCTAATGATCGGGAAGGTGGTTCAGTACGCTGCCGCATCTCGAGGCCCATGTGTGTGTGCACTTCTTTGAATCTTGTTTTCGTAAGACGTTTGAACGTTGAAATGAGTTGACCTGTGAATGAAAGAATTGTAGATCAACTTTGTGTTATGCATATAGTTACTATTGAACTGTTTGCAGCACTTCCGTGATTGTTTATTTGAGTGTTATTTTATTGTGGTTTATCTCACGTTAAATCGTCTAATTTCGTGTTTTGAATGTTTCTTTGTCATCATATTGGTCATGTCGACTCGTTTTCCCAACGAATTTAGCCCCTATCACATTGAAACTATTCATTCACGGATAACTTTATAGGTTACTTTCAAGTTTCCATTTCTGCTATACATAATTATATCTTTGTCCTCATTTTTTTCTCGAACTTTGTATTCTTTTGATCGCCCCTGTCGCCAATGGAACTTTATTTATAACATTCTCAACTTGCCTTTCAAATCAAGTCGTACAATTAAATTTTGAAAGATTAATATGTATTTAAACCTCGTAACACTAGAATTTTCAATCTCGAGCCAAACTGATGAAATTTTAGATTACATGAAATTTTAAGCCCTGTCAAATGTTGAAATTAAAGTATTGTCTTTTTCGTGACTCATAGACTTTTGTTCATTATGCTTTCCTTACTTCCTTTACATCCATTTGTATCGCACGCATCCCTATTAAAAATCGGCGCAGTACTACTGCTTTATCAGTGCAACATTAACAGCATAACATGTCGCTGTAAAGATTGCAGAGCGACCCAGATGTCATGCTCTCTTATAAAGTCAAGTCTTCGTGTTGAATTCTGGGGTAATTCCGTCGGTGAACTCCAATGAGTGATATCGAACTGTAGTTGACTGCTAGAGACCACTATATACAAATATTGGCTTCAAGCAGTAAATGCTGAGCATTTGTTTAATGCTGTACTAGGGTGATTCGCTTCAGCCAGAACTATTGAGACACTGTTCTGAAACCAACTCTGAACTATTCTCATAACGCTAAAATGTTGCAAATGTCGCACCGATTTTCAACTGGGATAGCAATCGATCATTTTCATGCTCATGATAGTTTTTCGCTCGAAACTCGTTTAGTACTCTAGTTTCTTATGCGTCTAATAAATTTTGAATGTTTTTCGAATTTCATTTCAAATTTTCAGTAATTTAGTTCTTTCCAAATGCGTGTTTCCACGTTAAATTTTTCATTTTCAAATACATCTCCCGGTTTGTTCTGTGGAAAAGGCGCATTGACTGAATCCCGTTGTTTCTCTTACAATTTAAGAAAATCTCATCCTTTTATAGTCAAATGCTAATGGGGATAGTTATGAATTTTCCGAAGCGCTGTATTTAAATTACACTTCCGTCATTGGTCAAATTTCAAACTCGAATTATGAACTCTGCTATGCATCTGTCCATCCTGGACCATTCATCGATGTGTCTCGTGTGTGCACTTACCGCGTTTTGCATCTTCTCGTATTCGTTTTACAGCCATCATTCATTTTGAGATTTGCATCTCAATCGTCGCCTTCATATTTGTTGTGTCTCTTCATTTTATGGTAGTTTTCTTCACTTCGCCTCGAGCTCCATATGTGTTGCACATCGCACCTCCGTTCGTTTCTCGTCACTGCATATCATGTGCCCCTTCATTTCACTTCAGTGTTTTCATTGTCGCATTCTTCGACGTTCATCTTCATTCCATTTTTCGTTTGTCTCTATTTCACATTTTTCTTCTCATTCCGTTTACCCTTACTTCATAATTTTACTTTCATACCCTGTTACTCGACGTCCTCTTTTTCTCACTTTGAAATTTGTGTCACACTTCACACCATTTCTTGCCCTCACTTGACTTGGTGGTTGGTTTTAAATTTGTGGTACCAGAAGAGTAATTTGGGTGGGCCTATTTTCCCTCCGGCTGGCGTGTAGGTGTTCTCCCGACCCGTAGCACACCGCAGCACTACGGGATGCACCCGAACGCTCATCCAGCCCACCTCGCCGTCCCACACAACCCCATGCACATGCAGTCCATGAACCCCGCCATGGGACCGTCCCCTCATGGAGGCCCGTCCTCCCCCATGGCGCAGATGCGCAACCCTATGGAGAGCGCAGGACCAATGCGTAACCCTATGGAGAACGCGGGGCAAATGCGCAACCCTATGGATAGTGCGAGTCCGTCTATGATCACCATGAATAGAGGTGGTGCTGGTGGAGGTGGGATGGTAGCGAGTGGCGGTGGTGGAGGTAGTAATGCTTCATCACCGTTCATGAGCCATGGAGACTCGCATTATGATCTCAATAGCGCTGGGTCTGCATCTCCAGCTCTGTATGGGGCCTCCAACCCAATGATGGACTCCATAAGAAACAGCGTCACTCACGGTAAGAATTCCCCTTCTTCCTCTGTGTCATTTAGGCTATGGTTACATTTCCTTCTAATTTGAGATATCTTTAGTTTTGCAATGCCTGCTATCGTGAGCCGACTCCGGAAATACGTTGTCTCGAATTTCGGTGGCTGAAAAACTTTCTGCCTTGAGATCTGAAGTGTATTGAGTGAAGCGATTTGATTGGTTAGTGTGGTCTTGCTTGGTTTGTCGGTTGTTACGATCTATTTATTGTAGACTTGTTTGAAAACTATACCGTTGCGCTCTTTCTTTAGGAATTCAGATGAACCGATGTTATAGTGCGGTTTTTATTTCCCTTGTGTGCAGAATATCTAACCACAAAACTTCGCTTCTGTCCGATTCTGATACCCTTTCCATAATAGTATTTTTTTATGTGATACTAAGTAAGAGTTCCATTACAAGTGTAAGGGATGACCGAGCAGAGGCTGGTACAACTGTTTTCATGTGTTCTCTTTATGTTGTTGCAAGTGTGTACGAGTATACCTAGGCTTTGGTCTTACAATGTGTCCTATCGCTGAATTGCTCTTCGCTCAAATACCCATTGACCCAATTATAACAGCTCTATACCTTTACTGAGCCTGTTACCATGACAGTGGCTGGCGAGATGGAGATAGCCACGGTGATTGTAATATTTTCGGTAAATTAGAACAACATACTGTAGCTGCTAACTTCTTTGTCACACCAAATGGCTCAAAATAAGGCCATTCTTGTCTAAATAAGTTCTTTTCATTATTAATGAAGCCATTGCTGTCTGGTGCAAATTCGTGTTATGGCAAAGAATGTGGAGCAAAGTTGAGTTACCGAGATGCTGTTTCTGTGTTGATGCACTATTGAAATTGACTCATTTCATACTCTGTCTTGAAGAAATGAGTGACGTCATTTATTCCATGTTATAATTTATAAAATTAGGTCTACAGCAGACAAACTACAAGTTATTTGCCGATTTCTTTCGGCCATCATTAAATTAATTTTTGTTTTCATTCCGTTATGTGAATGTGTGCTCACCGGTCCAGCAACGTACTTAGTTCCCATCTTGCTGGATTTATTCCGCTGTGCTCTGTTATTGAAATGGAAGTATTTGACTTTCGTCCTGTTTAACATGGCTCTTAGTTTCTATATTTTTCTTTATATATTTGCATGGCTAACTTCGAAAACATCGTGTTCTCGAGCTCTTCCATTTCCCCCATTCCTATCGTCACGATTGCGCTTAGCTTTTCTAGTGGCAGAGTTGATTAAGTCTGATTGGTCTGTGAATTTAGCCAAATTCTCATTTTGGGAATATCTCTTTGATATTGTTCACTTGCTTAGAGCCCCTCCCCTTGGTAAATAATGAATCGGTAAATAATGAATCGAATAATGCTCTTTCATCAAGAGGTGTATTTGAATAATGAATCGGTAAATAATGAATCGAATAATGCTCTTTCATCAAGAGGTGTATTTGAATAATGAATCGGTAAATAATGAATCGAATAATGCTCTTTCATCAAGAGGTGTATTTGACTGTTGTGTTGCTTACCAACAGTGACATTCTAATTTAAAAGTTTTCATGGCATTCTAATAAAACTAAATTTCATCTGTCATTGAAATAACATACTTCGGCCTAAGCTATTTTTGATGTAGCATGGTCTTTGGACTTCACAAGGAAAGGATTTTCAAGCCGTAGTGTAATCACAATCCCCCAACATAACATAGTATTTCAAAACTAACGTCGTTTCTGTTGGCTTTTAAGTTTCATATTGTTCTATAGTGAATTTTACCTAAAGTTTTAATTTTATCAAGTTAGCTTTGGATATCATGACTTATCGAACCATCCTACACACTCTCGCTATCCTAGAACAATTGACCGCCCTTCATATTCTGACGCTCTTCCTTCCCCACTTCAATTCCCATGTGAGCAAGTTGATTTTCAGTCTTTACCCCGGTTTAGGTCATCCATCTTTCTTTTACTATTTTAGTGTCATGAGATTTAGTACCTATTACCAGCGCCCGAAGCTGATGGGACAAGACTCGGATCTAATTTTGCTATGCAAGAATTATTTTGTGGGGGACGGGGAGCAGCTGAATGAAAAAAAAGTAACGCTACTATGTACTGTATTTTGAAGACAATTGATAATCTATGACAACCATTGATGGGGGCAAAGTTTATTATCCAGCCCCATTCTGTACTTGATTGACATTGAACTCTGAAGGTTGTAGCGCATCTTTTTCTTCCTAGTTGCTTGAAATGGACCTCGAAAAATACTCAGTGTGCTTTGTGCGGGGAGGCGTGTGTTGCGCCGCCCCCTGAGCAGAAGCACGCGACCACCGTTGTAGCTGACTTGGAATGTTGTAGCTCTTAGTCCCAGGCCCAACTGGCGGTGATGATCCCCTAACGCTGTGTTGCTCGAGTACTGACGGCGTGTGGTTGTTGTACCTCCCAGGCGCAGGCAGTCTGTCGGAGCACACGAGAAGTGAACTGAGAGCACGCGTCGAGGCTCGCAACAACTCTTCTACATCTTCTACCTCCGCAGTCACCAACAACAATAGCAACACCAATAATAATGGCATGGGACCTGCTACTGTCACTGCTGCTGCAGTTAATGTTGCCACGCTTACTTCTAAAGCTCCTTTTCACGCCAGTTTTAACAATAACCATAATAATAGCAATAATAATGTGAATAATAATAGTGCCGTGATGACACCGCCACCTCATGGTGCTACGGCATCTTTTGTACAACATCATCACCATCACAACCATCTCCACATTCAACAACAACAACAACAACACCAGCAGCCGTTACAAATGCAACCGCAACAAGACCAGCAACATTTAACGCACAACATTCCCATGCAGCACATGGCTCATCATGGCCATCAACAAGTTCAACAGCACTTACTTCAACAGTATCAACATCATCATTCACATCACCAACAACAACAGCAGCAGCAGCAGCAGCAGTCGCACATGACCTTCCATGGCCTCGAAAATTTCGGGGCTTACAGTCCAGGTACCTGAGTCAATGCCGTGTCCGATGTGTCGCTCCTCTTGCACGACGTACTTGCTATTGTGTTGTATGCCTGTCTTTTTGTGGGTCGTTGTAATCTGTGGGCATATGTCGACACTAGCGGTGATTTCATTAAGAATCAACTCTGTCTCTTACATCAACTGTTGTTCAGTTCAGAAGTATCAGTGCTGCTGAAAACACATTAGGTGGTGTAGCTAGATGTCATGTTACGTATTGCTAACTGCTGGGTAATGTTGTCGACAATTGGGACACAACTTACCTGACCGTTTGTTGGCGAGCTCAGCTAGGTGTTGCGACTGCTTTATGTGTAGTTACAGCTTGTTTCTGTGGTCTTAACTGCTTGTGTGGTAAATAAGTCTTGCAATTTAGGGTAGTTTTCAGGAACATTTTTGGCGTGCTCTCATTTGCGTACTTGAGTGTCAAACGGAAGTTAGTACAGCTTCTTGAAATTTAATAGTCTATTGATCTTCAAGATGAACAATTCAGCGGTTTTTTAGTATAATGAACTTGAGTTGCAACAGCTGTGGAATGATACGTAAGATATAAAGTCGAAAAATTTGCTTCAATTTCGAGACTTCATTACGTAATGAGTGCGTAATTAAACAATCTGTTATTTCTGTAACGTCATAGATACCGAAGTCTAACGTACTACAAGGGAAGTATACAGAGCAGTACGTTCGTAGAATACTTTGGTTTGTAACTCATACTTTTTTTCTAACGAAGAGATGGCTCTGCAACGTGTCCAGTTGATGTGCCACTCAGAAAGTTCATAATACGCTAGGAATACAATTCGAGTTAGATTGGTTAAACAATTACAATAATAATGCGACATAGAAAGTTCAAAATACGCTGGGAATACAATTCGAGTTAGATTGGGTAAACAATTACAATAACAAAACGAGATAGATCATTCCTGTGTTTGAATTGCTTGAAAATATTTGATCCTACTTTGTTTACTGATACCGTACGATGAAACAAATTGCTAGTGCCTCAAATTGCTAGTGGGGTGACCTTCTTTTGGCTAAAATAGATTTTTGTTTTGTTATGGATCATATTTTTTGGTTCAGTGCTGTCCGGTTTTTCAGCTCTTTAACTTTTATATTCTTTCAAAAACTTCTTTCAATCTTTTTGTTTTTATGCGTAGGGTTTGGGGACTCACATGGTGCATAGATTCCGCTCCCTTACGTAATTCTCCGCCAAATGATACCTTACTTTATCCTCTCTTGAACTCTTTTGTTATGGATGGATAGGGAGTTTTTATTAAACCTGTAATGTACCATAAATTGCCAAAATTTAGCAGTGAAGCTCAATTCTTGAGGCAAATTTTTACCTTATAATTTTGGCTTAAATTTTTACCAGCTGAACATGAAAAGAGTCTAAGGGGAAAAATTGTGCAGATAAGGAGATGGTTTTCCCTGCTATCGACATTCTGGTTATAGGTTTTAGTTAGCTCTAAACGAGTAAATGTTATCCAAGTCTTGCTCCTCTGCTAGGCCGCTGAGTGTGAGGTGCTTGTTATGGCTGGGCGGTTGCTGTTATTTGTTTGTGTATGCTAGAATACTTCTGTCTGTGTCCGTGCTTGACATTTTGTGCGTAGCTACTGAATCGGATGTGGTGATATACAGTGAATATGCTTCGTGTCACTGCATCTGTGCTAGTGCGTTTCTCAGTAAATGTCAGGATATTTACTACTTAACTCGTGCTGGTACGTGCGTTCTAATTATTGTGGCTGTTGATTCTCGGTACATGTGCTTTGGGTTATTTCGAGATATTTGGTCAATGTAAATGTTTGTTCGGGCTAGCATAGTTTTGGACACTGTTCGAGTATTTGTGCCTTAAGAACGTGACTAGTGCGGATGTGCTTCAGCCCAGTGTTGTACAGTTGTGCTGGCGTGCCTAGTGCTCCAGAGACGTGCACAGTAATCACGGATCTTCTTCATAACCGGTGGTTCATAACCGGTGGTATTCTCAGTACACGTCATAAGAGTCCCATGCTATTTTCTCATACTGCACATTCTAAAGAGACGAATATACTTCATATTTTTATTGCTTGTTCAAATAATAGATACATGTGTTATTCCAGTTGACACATTTAACAGATACTCATTTCAATTGGCATGAAAGTGTTTAAACACTGGATAAACGTATAAGTGATCCAACACGAAGTGTAAAATCTTCGTACATCACATCTGCGCAGTGTTGCATTTCGTTCACTAGCCAATACGGCTTAAGGTCTGTACAATGAAAGAAATAACCTAGATTCCTGTACTAGAGCTAAGACCGTATCATACATGGGATGGTTAGAGATAGAGAGCAGATGCGTCAAACTTACTTGGCACGTTTTTGGAAACTTCTACAGCGTCAACGTGCGCTTTGTCACACGTAACACGAGAAGTTGCTGCTGAGTATCCTCAGTTTGCTGCGCTTGTGACCATCACGCTTCCGTTTACTCACTATTTTATTCCATATAATTTTAAAAATTCATTTTTTGAAAGAAAACGGACCCAGTTGTTGAATTTGTTTAATTTGTGCGTTTTATCTTCAAGTGTTTATGATTTTCAAATCTAAATTTTCATCGATATCGTTTCCTATGAGCTTTTTTTTAAAGTTGATAAAATTTTCCATCACGCTCAAAAGTTAGATGATTTCATTGGAATAATTTTGGAAAGCTGAGCAGATCTTGTGTTTAGTTGACATTTTTATGTTGCCGTGTCATGTCCACCTTCTTTGTCGCTGTCCGTGCAGTATCCATATTTTGAAAGTTTTCTTTATTTCTTTGTCTGTTGGGACCGTGCATGCCTGTGTGTAGGGAAAAAGCTTCTTGCTTCTGTTGTGATTCCGATTATATGAATCATTCTGTTCTTGAAGAACTCCTCGAACACCGATTGGTTCATTTTTGTTTTCATCGAAATCCATATATGTTCTTGAGAAATTGATTTAACCCATCATTCATTTCCCATTCAAATATTTTTTTTTGAAAAACAGTTAATCAACTGTTAATACGTTCCGCATTGCCGCGAAAAACAGTTTTCAAGCAGTCGGGTTGAGGTGTGAGCGACATCCTGGCTTGGGTGAGTACTGTCCAAAAGGTATTGTCAGCATTTGCGTAACATTAAAACAAAAAACTTTTTGAATTAAAATCAGCGCTCAAAATTTACTTTAGTGTCGACTTAAACAAATAAATTTCATTTAGTTACTCCAAAAAGGTAGCGGCTATCAGTCGACTGGTTTTTAAGTTCAGCAGCTCATCTTATTGTGGACGCATAGGTATAGCTGGTTATCGAACGGGCTGGCCTGCCTTGGAGGGGGCTCTTGGTTCATAATCTTGATGTCGATGATTTGATGATGTTCAGATGCTTAATTATTTCACAAATTACAGGAGCAAAACTCTTAAATTTATGATGGCCATGCACTCTCAGTACAATTGTAATTTTCAGTAAAAAAAAGACGAGAACATGTTTACGTTAGAAATAAGTTGCTAACCCCTTAATTCATTCAGCTGGCTGTCGGCATGGATTGACTTAACACCAAAAAGTATTCTAAAACTTTTTTATTGCTAATGAAATTTTTTTGTTTAAAAAAATCAAATTTAAACCTTTATTCCTATTGTCTTCGCAATAGAAACCACCCATATCAAGCATAAGATTCTTAGATTTAAGTCTTTATATCTGGTGCTTGATTGTAATGGGCCGCGTAAATGACATTATGGCTAGAAATTGCATTACTCTCTGCAAAAGTGTCCTCGGAAGATTTATGAGTTTGGCCAAATGAAGTAAAATGCTTTGATCTGCTGACGTGTCTGAAAACGATTCTGTTAAAAACCCCTTAAGAGGGAAAACTGTTCTGAATGTCTCCTGTCGAGTAATGAATGACGTGCCTTAGGGAGAGATGCAGTCAGTGCTGGGTCTGGCATTGTTGGTTAATTTGCGCTTACACATTCGTAGTGAGAAGACGTTCGCTTAGTGTTTGTGGTCGAGGGGGGAGAACTTGTTACAGTATCAGTTTGTGTTTGTTTTTGGTTGTGATGTTGGTGCTACTGCTGCTGCTGCTGCTGGTGATGTTTATGTTGCAATAACATGTCCCAGTCTGACTAACTCTACCGCACAGTGCCTATCTCACCAGTCCGCCAACAGCGACTCAACAAGTCCCCTACTCCACATTCTGGAACATTATAGATATCCTAATAATCTGCACGTTTGTCTTAATCTCTTTTACGAAAGTTGCTCATTATTTTGGTCAGATTATGTTGAGTGTTACCAAGTACAGGAATATTAAGCAATCGCTTTTATTTGTGTTTTGTGCTTGGTGAAACGCATGGATTGGGATCATAATAGTAACCTTTCGTGTGAGGCTAATTTTATTTCATCTGTTCCTTTTGGTGAGGCCTGCTGTGCAAACGAGAACATCGCGGTATTATTCCAATCGTTGCACTATCAACCAGAGCATTGTTATTGTTTGTTCATTTCCACTTATTTTTCATCAGCTGCATTCAATGTGCGTTTTATATCTTTTTATTGTTATTTTTGTTCAGCTTCTACGCAGTTTGGAAAGGAATGCGACAGCGTGTGCCCTAATTATCGCTTGCTTTACTATTGATTTTTGTTGTGGTATTAATAAATTATGTGCTCTTTTATGTTGTTTATGTTGTACCATTTACGTAAGTGTGATGCATCATCATCTTCCTTTATGTCCCCCTTTGTTCCTCATTTTAATTTTTCTCATTTGATTTGTGTTTTGTGTTATTTCAACTCGCGTCAACGTGTTCCGCCTTTCACGCATTTTATTGCATGTCCGTTACTTATTTGTACATTTTTTGTTTCAGGCTCGTACCCGTATTGTCATTTTTTGTGATTTATGTATTTGTTTTCTTTAGCAACGCTTACAGCTTATGATGTTTATTTGGGTGTTCGTCATTGTGTTGTCCTAAAACATTGTTTCTATGTTTTTAAATCAGCGAATTTTTGTGAGGTTGTGCTGCTTGCTAACCCTTATAAATGCATGCAACCCGTGCTTCTTTGTGCTGCTCTTTGATTTACTCGCGTGCGCGTGTAGCGAGAGTTTTGTTTCCGTAACTGAGTTCAGTAGCTCCTAACCTTTCTGTTCTTGGATGTTAACTTAACTTGTTCGTTTTTGTTGTTGAAGTGCGTTTGTCCTGTCAATGCTTGTCCTATAGTCTAGTCAGTGTCGTTCATAAGTGTAATTTTACGAAGATTTTGCTCGATAATTTTTAGAAACAGAGTGACATTTACAACGTTACGTTGTAAAAATGCGTTCTCAAGAATGTGTTTACGATTTTTTAGTAAACCGTTGTGACGGCAAATGCCGCTCATGCAACTTTTTCCTCTGCTTAAGTAGGATAAAATTCCGTATCTGGCTATATTTTGATAAGATGTGGTCTCTTCTTGAGATCTTTTCCATGCTCGAGTAAGCTATAAAGGCTTTCATACCAGGGGCAGAGGAATCACCCTGAACTTCGCTATAGGTATAGCGTAACAAAATAAATGTTTCCGTGCAAAATTCTAAAGCAAAAACAGATTATTGAAGCTGCTTCGATAAAATATATTTACACAAGAAATCTCTCCAAATATATGTTTGCTAGAGATTCGATAATGAAATTTATAAAAAACTTCAAACATTGCTCTGATTCATGAAATTGTTAGAAGTGTTCATGGTTTGAGTTGAAACGACTGATTCCCTAAGAATCGTATACCTGTTCTTCAATCTGAACAGAAAGTTTTGTTGCGAACATTAACATTCGATGCTAGTATAATTTTTTTTTACATCAAGCCTAGATGACTGTGCGTGTATTTATTGCTATAGCATTAATGTGACAGCTGGCTGTATTCGACAGGTGACAAATGGAGCAGCGACAGAGGAGGGCTTGGACAGATGGTGGGTAAAATTCGTGTCGCATTACAAGTTCTAAAATAAGAACTAGATACGTTATTTTATTCGAATGGACACTAAAGACTCCGTAATTATTGGTGCTAGTATATTCGTGACAAATGGTGCTATGTTTTTATTTTCAATGATCGAAATGTGTATAAGAAGAAGTTAAATTGCTGCCACAAAAGACTCTTGGAAATAAAGTACTACAAGTGCTATTTTGGACGCATGATTTTGTAGGAGGCTTAGTGTATAAGACTCGAACTCAGAGGCGCCTTTAAGATTTAGCGCGGATTTTCTCCAATTGTCTTAGTGAGGAAAGCAAATAGGTGATAAAATAACAGCCTTTAACTCTTGGTCTTCAGCACCAGTCATTCATGCGCAATAACGATTTGCTCTTCATGTATTAAGTATTCCTCTACTTAGAAATATCCTTCGCTGGGTGTACCAGATTAATGAGCGCTATTTCTGATAATATTGGACGTGTTTTACTTTTGAAATTAAATGCTCTTCATTTTAAATTTTCTTCTTTTTCTTCCGAGACAGTGGCCGATGTGCCATTGCGGCGAAGTCATCTTAGAGTACAGTCGTTTTTTGTACTTGCGATAGGACCATTATGCGATAGGACCATAATGCGATAGGACCATAATTTCTTTGCGATAGGACCATTATGAGTTGTATCGTAGACTTTGGACGGAGAATTTACCGTCCTCTTTCAAATATTGATATTCAATAATAACAAAAATGACTGAGACTAAACTGATCAGAGAATTAATTGTTGCTATTCGTTCACAGATTGAAGGCGGTGGGGATTTAGGAAGCGTGTCTTCAATGAACTCGTCGGGCACAACAGGAACGGACTCCGCCATAGCCACTTGTTCTTCCTCCACCAGCACATCCTCCTCTTCCTCTTCTTCCTCCTCATCCGGCGGTGGAAGCTTCAGCACTTCTTCTTCTTCTTCGGAAAAGAAGGGCAACCAGAGTCTCTTGGCTCATCTACTCTCGAAGTAGAGTAGTGTGAAAGCTTCGACTCCTTTTGTTGGAAGTGAATACTTTGTTTTAGGATAACTGAAAGTACCAGTGCTAATATTGCTCGACAAATTGTGCTAATATGTGGCCGTTATTTTGAATGGTCTTCGATTTTGGTGTGGCTCACGCCGCCAAGTGTGATTTTAATTTGCTCATATTCGGCGAACTTGACATTAATATTCGGCGAACTTTACATTAATATTCGGAGGACTTTAGAGGCCGTCAAGTTAAAACGTCTCCCTTATCGCCAGTGGGTTAATTATGAAGCCAAGTTATGAACTACGCAAATGTGGTTCATTGAATTAATTTTTTTGTGTGCACTAGAACGGACTACTAATAAGTATTGATTGAAAAGATATCAATATCTTCGCAGAGACGTAAGACATTTTTGTATGCTCATGCGCTCAATAACTACGAAACTCGCTGCAGTAGCTGGGTGAACAGTGGATTCGTTTTTTACTGTATTTTTGAAAGTGATTTTTTAACGATACTGGTGCGTAATGGTTGCTTGAGGTGTTTTTATTTTCGTGTCAAATTTTCCTACTAGAATACGATCGAATCAATCTATATATAGGATTGTATTCAAATATTTACCCCTGGAATATATGTTTTGGCATTTGATCATTCACGAAAAACTAAGGTTCAATTATAATCATTTAGTGTTGTTTTGGTGATGAATACTTGAATTTTTGAAGTTTCTTAAGGTGAATTAGGAGAGATTTGTAGGCCCATCCGTGAGCAGCGGACGCGATGTGCGCCAGCCGCAGCCGCAGCCGTGGGAGCGGGCGGGCGGGGGTGTGGAGTGCAGTGGATGATAGCGGCGTGGGTAGAGACGCATATTTTGTACAAGCGCGGAGCGTCCGCTATTATTCTGCTACTGTTGACAGTTACTTGTAAGAATTACCTACATGTTTTGTCTTAAGAGTCTATCTATTATTGTATCTAGCAGACTTAAATAATATCACCATCATGACTATTGCTATTAATAGAAAATTTTCGTCTGTGTTTATCGAAATATTTGTTGCATGTAACGCCATAGTATTCCATCCAATGTTGCTCGTGGTTGACATTTCTCACTTCATTACAGTTCGTCGTCATCATCATCCCCGCCATCATCGTGCTCACATAAATATTGACCTTCATAATCACGTGTTTCTCTCATTTCTTCTGTGATTTGTTTCTGGTGCAGCATCAAGCTGAATGGTTACAGATAAATTTATGAATTTGTTTACGTCTGTTTTTTTATCATTTAATAAAACAATACGATGGCACGAATTCGAGTCCTGAAATTTCAAGGATGTTTAAGTTACGGAACCGTCATTGAAAACCTTTGCTAAATTAATTGAATTCGAAATGCCATTAGAGCTGTTTACCAAGAAAATAAAACACTCTAAATGGTTCTATTTATTTAGAAAGAACATCTTTTGATAATTGATGAAATTAAATCAACTAATGATCATTTTAATAATTGATTTACCTGTTCCGTTAGACATCGACTCTTAATGCTCAGCTTTTTCTTCTCTGACCACACGAGATGATCGTTTACTTTAGCTTTGCATTATTTTTAATGGAGGAACAAAGTAGGGCCCATTCGAGTTTTTCTATTGCAGGCTACAAGACAAAGTTATCGCTGTGTAGTCCGTTGTGTGAACCAAATACTTTACTGGTCTAATTAGTGAGCGATTATGATAAAACAGTTGAGGCATCGTTTGCACTCCGTCAAATTAGTAACCTCGTCAAGTTTACTTCTCGCTTCCAATGAAAGATTTGCCAAATCATACTAACGCCTACTATGAATTGTTCTAGATTGAGTTCCTCGTAGTATACAGTTATGATACTTCAGTCTTGAATTAAAACAATTCGCGTTGTTGGAAACTGTCGCGCCTCCGTTTATTATTTTTATCAACTTAATTCTTTTGATTCCGGCCATATACAAACAGCATGACATAGCTGAACGCCTGCTGAATATAAAATTTTTTTTTGTTATGATTTATTTCGAAAATGATTTATTTGCGAGTTATTGCTCCTGAGATGTCCCTCAATAACCATTCGTTAGTCCTGTGCTGGCAGTTGCGTTTGTTTTTCAGATGATGAGTCACGAAAAAAATTTCTTATATAAGAAGAAGAAACGAGAGTAACTCTTTTGATTTCTCTCTTCCAAAACTCATCTGAACGTATTGCCCATTGAGCACTCATTGGATAGTGCTATATCTATTATGTTTTCTTGAGTGTATATCGATGTAGAGTTCTCTGATATTCTCTTGCGATTTCTCAAATTCTGTATCAACTCATTATACAAAATCAGAAGCATAGCAAAACTTCGGCTGTCAAACACCGTATTCTTAACAAAATAGTTTGCCAAAATCCTCGGATGTGCATGTGCCAGAATCGAAATGTTGGTTCAATGAAAGTATGGTACTTGAAAACTCATTACATTAAGGTGCTCCTTATGTATTATTTTTCAGAGTGAACTGATTGGACGCGTGATTCTAACTGCCAAATATGTATTCATCCTCAGCAATTAGAAGTATACATGTTGTTACATTCGATAGGTTTCTTTGTTTGAAGCTAACTTGTCAACATTACCCATTTGAACTGTAATCCTGTAGAAATTATGTCGCACCGTTAATGAAACGTTATTTTTTCATGAAAGTGCTTTCAATCACAACTTTTCAATTCATTTGTTAGAAGTCAGTCATCAAATTGTAAAGGGAGGAATCAGTGCCGTTGAATGGTGTACCCTTCCAGTTTGCGCGCCACGTAGTCGTGTTGCGACGTGCTGCTTCGTAGTGCTCTGCTGTAGGTGTCGGGCTCGTGGCCGGTAGTTCTGTCCAGTGAATCGTATTAGAGCAAATCAAGTGCCTCTCTTTTATCATACAGAAAAATATGATTTGATCGAATGCTCTGGTGCATAAATTTTCATTTACTCGTTTTTGGGTAGAATTTTGGTTTTGAAGCCGTGTTGAACAGTAATCTTTGTGGTGTGTACATGATTTCTTCTCACGGTGTGTGTAAATTTTTGCAGCAATTTATTTTCTGTTATACCATTTCCTGAATCGTATAGTGGTCATGAGTGACGACATACATGATGAATCCTTCAGCACAATCGTGCCCTTATAAACATTCAAAGTATTGTTTTGTCTACTGTTCCAGATTTAATAGTCTGTACGTAGAGCTAAAGGTTCCTTTCATTCGAGGAAAAAGCGTCAAAAAAGTGCCCGAGAATATTCAGTCGTAGCTCATTATAGACATGTATCTATTCACGTGATGTTCTCATGACCCTTAGCCCAGTCCATAATACACTTTGATTTAAAGTATAAGTTGTAGGCCATCACGAGGTGAAGTGCTCTCCCACTTATTGCTAGGGGCTTGAGTACGGAATGCTTTTATGTGTTGATTGTTCCAAAGCACCAGAGCTGATCTTTTCACTGTTGGTTGTGAAACCATGCTCAAAATGACCCTTTTTCCATGCATCGATTGTTCCCCACCCTCTCCCTCCCTCCCTCTCTCTCTTCCTCACTCCATCACTTTCATTCCACTTGTGCTTGAAATTGATGTGCATCCCTTGTCTCTCTCCTTCTCTTTTCACTTCTTCAGTCAGAAGTGTTGAAGTAGATAAACGTTTAGACGCAGTTGTAAACGTAAATTCAATTTTATCTTGTAGTCCTAGAAAATCCCTCGCAATTCAGGCTTTCATGATGAGACAGCATTACGAATGTACACCGTGAAGGTATCGTACTCGTCAGCCACTTGAGATTCATCTGATTTTCTTACTTGGTCATCAAACATGAAAATTACACCTCGTTTAATACATGCCTTTAAATTTGTTAAGATTTCTTAGTTTATTTGTGAACGACAATTTAGAACATAATCAAACCCTTGCTACAGCAAAAATCGTGATTAGCGCAAACTGCGTAAAGAGCTCCAGCTAATCTTGTACGTCGCGTAACTTAATTATTTGAAACATATTTGCCGCAAGTCATTTTTCCGCGAGCTACTTCGAGTTTCATTTTGTTCATTGCAAGTGTGCAATAGAAGCTTTCAAGTCTGATCACCATTTCTTACGAGTGCCTTGTAACGAACCTGAAATAAATAGAAATAATTAACCCATTTGACAGTAACCCGAGCTCAATATTGCTGTGCGCGCTGTCTCTCATGCCTTCCCTGTCGCGTGCTGCGCATAAAAAGGCGAAATCTCAACAGTGGATGTCATCGAATTGTGAATGTAGAAACTTGGATGCAGCCGAGGATTCTGTATGACCATTACACGGATATTTCTAGATTTATGTTGGAAAGTTTTCCGTTCGACATCTTAAATAGAACAGGAGTTAGCGGTATTAACATCTTGTTGCACACTTCTTCAAGACCTATCCTAGTACGACCTTCTTCGGTTTAGAATCCGTGATCATCTTCCTTAGTTATTTTCATGGCTTACAAGATCCAAAAAAAATTGAGCGTAATAATGTTCGTTGTAGTAGTACTCTCGAAGTGTGATGAATTTTAGAACAGAGCCACAGCTTAGAACGTGCTGTAGTGCCGGTCTCGGAAAGATGTGTCTTGCAAGTTTCCTAGTCCGCTGCTGCAACATCTTAGCTGTCATGCAAGATCCATGGCAAAAGTAACCTTATTTACTTTTTCCATGCAATTTCTTGAATTTTAACGACTATTTGTGCAACGGTTGCTTATTGTGCGCGGTGCTGCAGAAGTGCAAAAATCATGTTTACATGGGTAGTGTGAGGTCTGGAGAGAAACCGCGTACAAGTTATGCATATGGTATTTGGTCATTCATTCTTTATGGGTAAATAGACCATAACATGTTTCAAGATATTCTGCTTCGATCAAGCTCAGTTGTAATTCATGCTCTGCAGATAAGTCCGCATTCTTTTGTTACTTTAATCTTTTAATTATGCGAAAATGATACCGCAGTATTATCAGAATTTTTTTGCATTTCTTCATTGGAAACTGTTCCTACGGTATAGTTCTGATTGGTTTACCATATTTTTGAGCTTTGAAAGAAGCAATCGATCTGTTGGGGGTTCAACGCATCAAATCACTGAGTGATGGCATCGCTCTGAGATGCAGGTGTCACCAATGAGTTACTTTTCAGGTAGTTCGATCTAGGTGTCCTCTTTCTAAGCTACATGTCCTGCCTTTGAGGGGATCTGGATGATAGCAACCTGTGTAGACTTATTTGTCACGAATATTATTCGAGATCGCCGTTAAACCAGAAATTTCGTCGTTTTACAGTAGAATTTGCAGAAGCAGCTAGCTCACGTACGGCTTCGAATGTACCTTGGGTTTCTACCTTACATCAGTGAGGAGACTTATTATGTAAACGATTTTGATCAAGGAACTCTCCATTGTGCAGAGTGCTATAGGAATATACTATTTCTTAGTTCATTCCTGAACTTCATTTTCTCAAAAACGCTTCATTATTTTGGTCTATAGATATAAACTATAATTGGTTTTTTACTTCAAAGGTTTCAGTATTTGGTTTTGGTTAGCCTTCCTTATCGTTTAAGAGCCTTTTTACTGACGAAGAAAACCGTAATAGCGTATTGATCGGCATTCTTTCAGCTATGGTCTACCAGACTTTGAGGTGTGGTAAAGAATTTTGCTAATTTCATCTCTCTGCTTAACGGATTTCTAACTTGTCAAGCAATACAATCATCAGTGTTCATTCTCTGCCGGTATGTTAGTATAGTATGTCACTCCTGCAGGGAGATTCCCTGGGATCCACGCTTCGATGATGGCTAGGAATGTTACAGAATCTAAACACTAAGTGCAGCATAGAGGAACTTTTCCGTGTAGGTGTTACCTTGCTAGATAACTTGTACAGTCAGATAACGTCGACCAACGAAACCACTCTCGCCTCTCGGTGTTATCTCGTCCTGTCTATCATCTTCTGTTTCCTTGCGCCGCTTCGCATACTTTTGTGCTGATGTTACAGCTACTCTCTTTTGGAACAGATTGATCTGTGCGTTTCTAAGTCGCCTTTGTAATTTTAAAGTACGATTTTTCATGAATTCCTCTTAAATACAATCCTCAGTATTAAAACCACTGCGAAGCTATAATCTTAAACATTTTCATTTTTTGTGGCGTAAGCACGATTTTTTATACTTACTCATATTCGTATCGAATTTAGAAAGGGTTCTTTCGCTTTCAAATTTTTTCAACGCGTTTAAAACCACTTCGGTTCTGAAACCTCAATGTATCGTGAATCTTGATTTTATCCGAGTCAAGCTCCCTCAAATGATGTCAACCTCCCTCAAATGATGTCAACCTTGCTCTCTCGAGCGTTTCGAGAACGTCTCTGTATTTGTGTTAGTCATCGTTTAGTTTTTGCTGTGCACAACAGTGGACCAATTATGTAAAGTATGTTAGAAGTGCGAGCTGTAGACGCTAGGAGCCACTAGAGACCTTGCGTCGTAACATCAAGAAGCTGTAGTTTTGTCTAGATATTATCTTCACCCTTTCACTGTTAGTCTCCGAATTAGCGACTTCGTTTCGAGAACTACTCTTTTTGGTAATATTTTTCGATAACTTTTGAGGCAAAGCTCATTTGAGTGAAATGTACGTCATTGCACATGTTAATGGTTCTTAGAAGTGCAGTGAGACAGCATGATGTTTTACAGCTATGGCACAAGTAAAAGACAAGCCCGGAGAAGTCCCTAACTTGGGCATTTCCTCTGCTGTCACTTAGCTAATTTTCGTGTGCATGGTAATGATGATGTAATGAACGCTGGTCTTAACTGTATTCGCGTGGCAGTGGCTCGGCTTGCGGAAAATGAACATGAGCAGT
Source organism: Platorchestia sp. MABIK (assembly GCA_014220935.1). NCBI lineage: Eukaryota > Metazoa > Arthropoda > Malacostraca > Amphipoda > Talitridae > Platorchestia > Platorchestia sp. MABIK. Next base: position 29,451 of record JACJUY010000584.1, on the reverse strand, counting down.
ATATTTAGATACAGTATGTCTATCTGAATAAGCCTAGTTTCATACGCATGAAACAGACAAGTCTGATTTACAAGTATGTATGTCTGTGATTTGTTGAACGTTAATGATTCATCGTAAATTCTAAAGCCTAGCGATTCGAAAGCTCCTGAAGATAAGAAGTTTTCCGCTGTCTTTTAACTGTTCGTAAATGACTGTGTTCCTGTATACCTTTAGTCGTGCTGAACATCGCTGTCAGTGCATGCTACTGTACAGTATCTTTTTCAATTGTACGAATTTTTTTGCAATTTCTGTAGAGTTTATCAATTCCAAATGAGGAGTGTCGTAAGTCTTTATCTTGTCTGCCAAGAAATGTTGACCAATTTTCGAGCACTTGGTTGTTATTCTAAAATGAAGTCTAATCGTCAGCACTTGGAAGTATTTCTAGGGAATATTTGAATCGATTACTTCTTAGGTGGGAGCCGGGAAGAGAATTTTTGTTGGATATCATGGGGACTTCAAGCACGCCATGGGAAATATTCGAGATTTGATCTGTCAGTTGTCTCATCAGAGTCTGGACTCGACACTGTCACTGTGGCAGTTGCCGCTCTTCGAGGAACAGTGGTGACCAGCTGCAGTGATTTTTGTTAGATGTTTTTCTGTTTCATTCGCTTTCTTTTATCGAATAGGGAACTGTCGTGTCGTTTCCAATACCGTTGTCTTTGTTTTCTGCTGTCTTTTTCGGAACGAGAGATTTATTATTAGTGTGAGCTTCTCATGAGATTCAGAGCGGCCTGGTTACCTACTGTAATTCTTATAGAGTAATGCTCAGTGTATGGTTGAAAATTTGTGCCTGTGTGCATTCGCTGATCTAAAACATTGATAAACATTTTGTTTTCTGAAAGTCAGTGGAAACATATTTAGCTTTTTTTATGATATAATACTCAGTGTCTGGTTTTTAGACAATTTTTGAAATAATTATTTGATGGTTCGCCTAATACAAAAGTATAAATTTGATTCTCCTCTAGATTCGGAAAGAAAGAAATACTTCTAATTATGGCGTATTATGAAGCAAGGTTCATTTCATGTTTCATTGAAAACTTGTGTCTCTTGACCGTTCATTTATGTTAGTCTCTTTCTCTCTGTGGTTTTGACCAATCATGGTCATTTCGTTATAACTTCTTATTGTTCGAATGGTTCCTTGAAGCCCAGTCTTCGATCTATGCGCTTCGGGTAAGTGTCGTTTGCAACCTCAGCCTCAGGGTACTGACCAGGGGAGTGGGTTTGCAAGCAATTTCGTCGTTGTATTGCCAGTCGTTGCAATAAAACCACTTGCGAAAATTCTTCTGTCACCTTGGCTACGTTATGGGTCATTCTATTGCCAAATTATTTAATACTTAGCTTTTTTCTAAAAATATTAGAGGATTCTGGCTAGAGAAAAACACTGCGCACTGCAGCTTAGACAGAAAACTTTTGCTGCTGGCTGTACCGTTACGGCGACTCTAACTGCTTGAAAATTCTTGCTTACGTCAGCGGCGCCCGACATCTCTATAGCATTCGTCGTTGATGCTACACGATGGCGGCCTCTCCCTTCCGAGTCTCTTGAATCTTATCCAATGTGTTTCATTCGTTCCCGATTTGCTATAGTTCTGCGGTGAGGAAGTCCCTTCAATTATGATTCGCTCTCGATACTTCTTAACTTCAACCAAGTATTTTGTGGCTTTCGTGTGTCCAATTAATTCTTTATGGAAAACTCTCTGCAGCCTGTGGATAGAAATTGTCATTTTGCTCTCATTTCCTTGACATTGATCTGTCTTGCTGTTGATGCTGGTCTTACTGCCTCGTAAGGGAGACGGGCTAATAGCCCCCATCTCGACGTCCATTGGTTTGCTCAAGCTTGTTCCTTGTCTCCTGTTGCCAGGAATGGTTCATTGACTGCAGAACGTGGGAAGATCTTATTGGTTGTGATAGTTGTGCACTGATTATTGAATACTTACTTACCTGGTCTCATGACAACGCTCACTATTTAGCTTAGCTCTAACGATCTGCATTTCTTCAGGTAGAATTCATTCTTGCTTATTGCTTTATTTTATTTTCTAAATTATTGGTGTTCTTTTGAGTTAATTGTTATGACTGTCTTGAACGGTTCACCGTGCCTCCTTTTCGTCACGCGTTCGCCCAAGCACCTTCTTTTTCAACTTATTTCATTTACAAAACTAGTCTGTCGCGCTCCCATTGACTTAATTCTTTCTTACTGAGTCAAGTAAATGAAATTTTCCATCAAATACGCTAGAGATTCGGCGTCACAAAGTTGAAGTAAAATGCTCGCATCCTTGATGCGCTAAATTTTTAACCAAAACTCATTTCCTCAAGTTGAAGTGTGTGCGAGTTATTTCGTTAATTGTCGGCTCTTCCCAGTAGGAAGAGCTGAAAAAATTGCCTAAGAGCTTTCGTGTGCCATGAAAACTGGTGCTCTTTGGAGGTGAGCAAAATTTCCAAGTTTAGTGAAAAATGCGATTGTGGCAATACCTATGCTCGACCTTCCAGACTTAACCTTCTTCAGCAGTTGTTACGCGAAAAGACGGTAACAATTGTTGCTGGAAGTTACGGGTGACATTATCTTATTAGGGACTTCTTTTTAATCCTTTTTTCCATTTCTCTTCTTCGTTCGTGGAGACGGGTGATGTCTGTGCGATCTATTTCTTGTATCATCCCAAGTGGGGATGCTTTAGAGGGTTTATTTTATCGAATATTGGGGACTTCGCTCTATTCATGAGTGCTGTGCTGATTAGTTTCGGTCTTGGAGAATAGTTACCTCGAAGAAAGTGTTTCTCAGTTGTAGCCCAAGCTGCCAATCGCTGAGGCATGTAGCAAGACTTTGGGGGCAGCTGTTCGGAGTTGAGTTCTGTGGCAAGTTAGGAAAGCCCCATCTTTCATTTCTTAATTCTTGGAGAGAGTAAGTCTTCTCTGCAATTGATCTCTTGCACTGTCTTCGAGCTGTGTGTGTTTCCTTTTCTGATTCTTTTTGATACAATCGGCAACGCATAAAATAAATTTCATACGAAGATGGTTAGTAAACTCCTCAATTTTACCCTAGAACATGAACCGTGGGTGATTTTAACCAATTTCGACCAGTGTACGGTGCAACAAATGCGAATAGGGTTTGTGTTCTAGTGTTAATACCTGTAAGAGTAATGGTGATCTGTATCATGAGTTTGCGATATTGTACTCGATTAATTTTTAATTGAGACTTAACGCTCTAGTGTTCTCTGAAGCTTGATATTTCTCGTAGAGTGTCTCTGTACAGCTCTAGTTTTAAGCAAAAAAAATTACTTGTGTTGGCCGTTGTTGCTGGGGTTAGGATATGCTTGCTTGAGGTATGTGTGAGCGTGCTGAGGTCCTTCATAATTTAACTTGGAAGCTACGATATCGTTAAGAAACCGTACTGATATCGCTAATGTTTTCGACACACATTTACAGTGTTACTTGTGAGTCAGTGTGACATTTCATTTTTAGTGGCTCTTTAGCCGTTTTTACTTTACTTGCTTAATGATTGGCTGAGCAAATCTGAACCGTGTTGATTTGGTGGCAGCGATCATGACTCGCTCGTGACGCCCGTATCGCACGGTTTGTGTAGCGCTGCCTCAGCTGACCGGTGGTCCTGCAATCTTCCGTGATTGTGTTTGTCTTCACGTATATTTAATTTTGAAGAGGTTACTTGGATACGCTGTCTCACCTTTCATATATGCCAATGTATCTCTCAGTGAGTATTTACGTTCATTTTGAGTTTTGAATGAAGACACTTCGTTCATTCTGTCATATACTTACATCGCTGACCATACCTTGTGCGTGTGTAGTGTTGCTCCTGTGAGCGGTTTTAGGCATCCGTTGCCTGTGGCATGTGATTCTACTGGTAAAAGTTAACAAACGATTAGCGGGTATCGCGGAGTTAGGTTCCTCATTGTTCATTTCACATTCTTTGAGGCTTTCAAACATCACAAAGATACCTATGGCTTCTTTTAATTAAATTTCTTGTATACTGAACATAATGAGACTCAGTTGCCTAAAGTAGGTTAAATTTTCAAATAGTGTCATTCATTTGTTTATACAGTGCGTGAGGTCAGAAGCAAACCTCTGCCTCCCTAGAGGTGGGCTTAGGGAAAATTACTTTCGGCAAATTCGGCGTCTAGTCTTTCCTCGAAAGGATTTCAAACTCCTCTTATGTCTACGGGATGGAGCTTTCAAAAGTCTCTGTCCTCGTCAGCATACAATTTCTTACCGAGAATTCAGCATTTCCGATAGGCATGAATATTTTAACGCTCAGCAACTTTTTATCTCTCACGTCATTTCTGTTACGAGTTGCTCTGAATTCATATCTCCCTGGTCCTGGATGTTCTAAAATCGAATTCTTTCACCATCCATCTAACTTTTGAATGAATCTATACTGAGGTTTTACTGCAATTACAATTGGAGTTCTAGCTTCTCAATAAGTGGGTCCAAATTTGCAGATATTGCTTGAACACAAAAAGAGGAAGCGTGCCCTTCTCTACCTTTTTAGAGTCTGTATTTGTTCTCGAATAACAGGTCGCCTTGGTCTGTAGTTGCGTGTAGATGCTGCTATTTCCTTCGGTGTAATAAGAAATTGGTGTCGTGAGCTGCTCTCCTGTTCCTGGCCAAGACAGAACTAAGCTACATGTATAATAATGAATATATTTATGATAGCGACTATGACTCATGATGTGTCTTACTGTACATGTGATTAGCTGGCATCCCAAAGCATTATTATTAGCTCTATATTTTTTTAGACGTGAGTACCTATTTATAAAAGTATGGCTTCCAGGTTGGCTACTCGACTGAGCCTCTTCGATCCTCAGCTAAATTGAGACCTGTTCCAAGTGGACCATTTTGGCTGGTGTTGGTAGTAGACACATCGCCTGTATTGTAGTGCTCTGTCTGCTGCGAGCCACGTGCTCCAGTCTTCATTCTTGTATCACTTATTCGATGCCTAGTCTCTTAATCTCAAATTTCTCGACATGTTCAAGCTAAACGTGATTCTATCTACCAAGTGTAGGGTTATTCCTCGTAGTGATGGATTAGCAAGCGTAGGTATGAAAACAATCTGATTTGCCGCAGCATTGAAAAATTCTTACTGTTTAATTGAGCCTCAACTTAATATAGCCTTATGAATGTAAATGTAAGCTTGGGCTTTGTTGAAGCTGCCCTACGCCAACACCAGCCGACAGTCCACGGGACACCCGTAATGGATCCATCGCGTAGGGGGAGGTGTCATTGCTCACTCTACTGTATTTCCGGTACTGAAGCCTTCGCCTGGCCTATTTTAAACCGGATATAAGATGCCTCTAATTTATTCGCTTCATGGTGAATTCAATACATTAGTTGTCGATTCTACTCGGTAGCTGGAAGAGTAAAAACTCCGTTTTGGTACGCCATGTTACTGCATGCTTCAAACATTCATCAAAACATGAGCGGTTGTTTGATTACCGCAAGATTAGTTCTAACCTGCGGCGAATTATTTATGTACACCCTTTGGAGTGATGAAAACGTCCTGCAGAGGAGAAGAGTTACGAATGTTACATTTCCTGCTGTTAAGAATAAGAAAATATTTTTTGTCTATTCGGATTGCTTCCATTCATGTTCCAGGAAGCTAATTGCAGCTTCATTAAGTTTTATTTATTTCAACTCTTTCCTTTCGTTTGGCAGCCCTTTGAATAGTAGAAAATGGTTGCCGTATACAACTTATATCATTGTTTCGTTTCAATTTTTCTTATCCATCCTGACATGTGTGCTCAATAGACAGCTTCTGAGGATCGTGTATTTCTTTCACGTTCTTGGTAGACCGCCTTACACGTTACTGTCCATCGACTACAGCTTTTGTTTATAATTCTCTTCCGTTTGCTTAAGGTGTTGAGATGATTTAGAAACTTGCACATATATTTTTTGTTTTTTACCTAATTTCGCAAGCTGGCTTTGTTTAACGGCTCAGAAGCACGCTTGCTAGCCTAGTAGCATACAATTTAGCTTCATAGATACACTTAGCAGTTGAATCTTATTTTTTTGTAATTAGCTTCATGATATCCAAATAAATGGAGCCGCACGCTGGGTTGGATTTCGTTGCTGTTACACGCATTCTGTTGAACGTAATACCTGCACTGCAAGCTGTTGAATTACACCAATTTAGCAGAAATTTATTGAATTCTTCATTTTACTATCACATGTGTAACACTTACGCTCGTAAATTGTTTTTGCTCTAATGGTTTATCGTTTGCTCTGAAGCACGCTTATGACAGATGTCATGAACGCTGCCCTGCTCCATGTGCTGCAATGTAGAATTTCGTTCCTTCCAGCTTTCCTTCCATATTGCGCCGTGCGCTCTAAAATCGCGGTGACCTTTTTGCTGTGGAACTGTCAGAAATGCGACAGACGCATTTTCCACGTAAAATTTCCCCTTTTTTTGCACTGTTGTATTTGGCAAAATAAGGAGAATTCCCTATGAGGGGAGTTCAAAATGAAGAAATCAACTAGTGCTGGCTTGCACCAGCGCATTGGATACGAACAGAATTTCGTTCGTATGTACTCGTACACCTGTCGAGTGTTATTGTATTTACTGGAAACGTAAGTCGCTTTCAAAAGTGCTGGCGAGCAGGATGTGTATCAAAAAATGTTTTTGTCCATTTCATCTCAAAATGATTGCTGTTTGTCATGTTTTACCTCTAAAATTATTTGTTCTCTCGTCCAGTATTCTGATACTATGGCGTGCCAGTAACAGGGTTCGTCTCCTCTACTCATTTACTTCACTCGTGAAATGGGGAATTTGTCTTCTCGAGCGAAGAAATTTGTGGCCTGGTATGTGTTAGAGATGCAGTCTGCGTGGTGCAGTGGAACTCCAGTTCTATTTACAAATGTTTTTTACATTTTTGTAAAATTTGCTTGGTTTTCACTCTCTCTTTTTCAGACTGTCCATAGCCTAGTTTATCTATCATCTTTGGTTGTTACTGTGAGCAAACTGGTTTATTCTTTTCCCATACTGGATGTTGTAGATTGTCGACCGTTACGTAGGCAGTTTCATTTCTTGTTCTGTTTCATTGGCTGCTCCTGCTGTCCCTTTCTTTTTAGTTCGTTCTATTTTAGTCACTTCCTTGTACGCGTATTAATCTATTCCTGAGATTGGTACACTTTTATTATGTTAGAAATGAATATTTATGAATATGAATAGAGATGATTTATCTATAAATATATATATAGCTTCTTTGGGCTCTGTTGATGATAATAATAATGTTATTACTGAGGGTTCTTTGTGCTGTTCATATGAAACCATTTGTTTTGAAGTAAAAGATGTGATTTTGAAGATTATCTTATAGTTGAAAAATGTGTACATTTTGTGTATAGAATTCACCACCAACGTCTGGTTTGCCTTTGCGGGCAAATAAAGTGAAAAACTGTGTTTCTTGTGTTTTATTTCAACCACACTCGCGTTTTTGTGCACTTCCGGTGCTTTTCCTGAGACAGCTTCATCTCCGACGGAAACTTCCATCTCTGTCGAGGACAAGTCATTTTAACATTTTTATAACGTGCATTTCAAGATTTCATTAGCAAACGACGGTGCTGGAGCAGATGGGCGGAATTTTTTATTTCAATTTAAATCTGAGGAACAAGCCGTTAATTTTATGCTCCCAATAATGAAATTAATTATTTGATGTCAACTCCCTTTAAGAGAGTTCAATACCAAATTCCACACGATTCTGTTGAAAATTTGATCTAGAACTCTGACAAACATTTGTGAGTAATTAGAATTAAAAAAAAAATTCAAAAGAAATTAAAAATTTTGAATTGACAGTTTTCTCTTCCATCAGGACCCGTACCAGGCATTGAGTAAAAATTATTAAGAAAAATTTATCGATATAATTCAGTTTTGACGAAAAAACGACGTATAAAAATCGACTTCACCCAATTCTGATAAGAGTGAAGCTGAAATCACCTCGTTCAAATGAAATACTCATTCAAAGGGCAAGTATAGAAGCCATTTGACGTCTACAACTAATGAAGTTTAATACGATGTTACACGGGATTCTGTACATAGACTGGAAACTACGAATACTTCTCAATCCCCCCAAGCATTTTTCAACAGAACAGTAAAAATTGTATATCTAAAATTGTTTTCTACATGAGGGATAGGAACGTGAGTTTATTGAAGATGTTAAAATATTTACACGTATCGAGTTTTTACGAACTGACGCATAACTCGGCTAAAAACTTTGTCTCACCGTGGTGAAATGATAATTAAAATTAAAACGGTTTTTAACGACCGCCTCGTTACAGGTATGAAGAGTGAGAATAATTCAATTGGCTCATGAACTACGGTCACAAGAGGAAACCGGAGAAGGAGAACTGTCCGACAAACTCAAATGATCTCACTTGATGAACTCTTTCAGCCAAAACGATCATATTCAAGAAATATTTTACTTTGAAATGTTCCGGAGTTAACACTTCTTCGAACCTGAGTATTATTAAAACAGATGCTGACATCAAGACTCAGGCTGGAAACGCATTTCGCATAAGAGTGGCAGGCAGGAGCACATTAATTTGAATCCAACAATCCATCGCGAAAAATTTACGTGTTCCCTTTACCACGTTTACTGGTACCAATTGTATTTGCTTATATGTGTGAAGGGAACATTACTGGAGTTTGGCGATAATAATAATAAGTTTAGGGTTGCGTTTCCACCAGGGTCGCCAGCAACTTGCAACTATGGACCTCCCTAGCTTCGGCTAGGTAATCACACATCGGCTAGGTGATCACATTATGAGTGACGAGACTTGCTGCAAGTAACTGGATTAATGTTAATATTCTTGATGGGTGCGGTGTCGAACACTCGTCTCAACGCACGTCGAGGGAAGTAGTACGACAGTTGGACTCGGAGAGGTCCACAGCTGTGCAGTTCCAGATGCTTGGCACCCGATGACAATAGCTAGCTTGCAGTATGCTTATCCGACAGGAACACGTATAATTCATATGAGGTTGGACGCGTTAATTTTACGAAGGTACTCCATAAGTTCGACGATAGGTGCGTCATGACCCAGCAGATCCCTGATTGTGAGAGGCGGGTGGTGGTCAGCAGCAAATAGACTTATGTGACGACGTCTTGTGTAAGGCTGGGCAGTCCATGATGATGTGATGTACGGTGAGGCGAGCGAGCAAACAAAGAGGGCAACCGGCCGGGGATTCTTGGACTGTGCTATTCATTAAGTATCCGTGTGTGAGATGTAAGTGGCCACATCGCAAGCGGTTCAGTACTACTTCGTTTCTTCTCGTTAGATTTTCTCGTTTGTAGGAGTTCGGGTCGGGTTGTATGTTGAATAGCAAATTTCTTTCCCGATGCCAGTTTTCCTTCCATAGGGTACGTATTTTGCTAGTTATAATTGAGTACCAGTCTCCGTAGAAAGTCATGACATTTTCTGCCGGTCGAAGTGCAGCCGTTTTAGCGAGTTTGTCAACAGCCACGTTGCTCTCGATGCCGACATGGCTCGGAATCCAACAGAGTTTAACTGTTTTGCGGTCTTGTGTTAGGTTATTGATTTGATGTATGAGGTACCGAGCAAGGGGATGGGGGGTGCGCTTATTTTGCAGTGCTGTGAGGGCGCTCAAGGAGTCACAGAAGATTACAAATCTCTCTTGGTTGTGCTCGCGAATAATCTGTAGTGCCATTTCAATAGCGTGGAGTTCTGCTGTGAATATTGATAAAACGCCGGGAAGGGACATCATCTCCCTCGTATCGCCACACAGTGCCGCGGCGCCGACTCTTCCATCATACTTTGAACCGTCGGTAAAAATCGGGACATGCTCTTGGTATTCCTCGCGCCGCAGCCGCTGGTATTCCTTGATGTACAAGACTGGGTGGGTACATTCCTTCTTGTAGAAAGTCAGTTCTTTATTTATTTCGGAGAGGGGGGTTTTCCATGTGGGCTTAATGATATTTAGTAGCCGATAAGAGAAGGCAGGCTTTATGTGGGGCTCGTGGAGTTCGATAGCTTCTATGAGTTCAACAGCGCGAACGGCGAAAGGCGGGGAGGATTGTTTATTATTAAACAGTCTTCTGTCGATAGGCCGCACGGCACAATTGCGCGCTGGGTTTGACAGGTGGCTTTTTATTTTGTAGAAGTACTTTAATGAAAGGTGCTGCTTTCGCCGCTCAAGGGGCATCTCGCCGGAAATAACTTGTAAGCTAGGGATCGGTGTTGATTTAAATGCGCCCGTAGCTAATCGTAGGCAGTCATTCACGATAGGGTCAAGCTGTTTGAGTAGTGATAACGAAGCAGAGGAGTAGACAATACAGCCGTAATATAATTTTGGCCGGATGAATAGTCGGTATAGATGGAGCAGAGTTGCTTGGTCTCCACCCCATTCGTGTGAGGCGATGGATTTAAGTATATTTACGTTTTTCTGACAGCTTGCCTTTATTTTGGTGAAATGGGTCTTCCAGGTCAGTTTCCGATCCCATGTTAGCCCAAGAAATTTTATTTCGTCAGTGTGTTCTATATTTTGATGTCCAATTTTGAGTGTCGGTGACAAATGCATGCCCTGTAGAGAAGTGAAGTGTATAGCTCTGGATTTGTCCATTGAAAAGGAGAAGCCGTTGGCTCGTGTCCAGAGTGCCACCCTGTCGATGCACTCTTGGAGTTTGGCTTGAACAATTTTGAGATCGCTGTGGTGGTACCCGAGCTGGAAGTCATCAACGTATAACGATGCGTGATACCGTGGATCTTTTGGGATCATGGAGGCAATATTGTTAATTTTAATGATGAAGAGGGTTACTGATAAGACGGAGCCTTGAGGGACACCTTCTTCTTGTGGAAATGGGTCGGATAGGTGATTGTTTATCCGTATTCTAAGGGTGCGATGATGCAGGAACTGTTCTATGTAGTAAGGGAGTCGTCCACGGTGTAGATTGTAAAGATCTCGCATAATTCCGTATCTCCAGGTGGTGTCGTAAGCCTTTTTAAGGTCAAAAAATATGCTTATGAAGTGCTCGTTGTGGATGAAGGAATTTCGGATAGTGGTTTCCAGACGGATTAGGTGGTCGATGGTGGATCGGTTAGGGCGGCCGCCGCATTGAATATTTGTCAGATAACCGTGCATGTCACAATAGTCAAGGAGTCTATTGTTGACGAGTCGTTCTAGAGTCTTGCAGAGGCAGCTTGTTAACGCAATTGGCCTGTAGTTTACTGGTGAGTATGGCGACTTTCCGGGTTTTTGAAATGGGATGATTACTGCTTCCCTCCAACTGGGTGGGAAATAACCATGGAGCCACAGCTTGTTGTAGAGGGACAAGAGACTTTCTTTGCCCTGTTTTGGGAGGTGTTTCAACATCTCGTATGAGATTACGTCAGCTCCAGGTGATGTTTTTCTTGTTGCGTTTAAGCCAAGTCGAGTTCGACAGAGGAGAACGCTTCGTTGTATATTTCGCTATTGTGAGACGATAAATCAATTTCGTTAGCTTCTGCTCGTAGTTTTTCGTGTATAAAATCTTGAGGGTAGTTGGCCGTGCTGCTGATATGGCTAAAAGTTTCTGCTAGTTTGTTTGCTGTATCTGGTTCTGTCGAACATGTCACATTGTTTTCCCCTAAAATTGAAACATGCTGCTGCGATTTTCCTTTGATTTTTCTGATATTTTCATATATAGAGCTGATTGGTGTGTTCTTTGTGAAGGTATTGGCGAGTGAAATCCAGGCTTTTCGTTTTTCTTCTCGCAGCATGTTTCTATGGATGGCTCTATCTCTCTTCCAACACAGGGCGTTCTGCACTGATTTTGTTTGTCTGTATCTTTGGTAGAGGCGTTCTCTGTTATTGCGCGTTTCTGTAAGTTTTGCACTCCAGTAAGGTTTCGGAGAAATTGTTGTTAGTTCGATTGTAGGGATGCATTCCCTTGCTACGGCTGTCAATGTGGTGGTGAATGCTTCGAGTGCTTCGACACATGCAGCCTCATCAGGTATCCGGAGTTCCTCCCACCTGGGGTGGGCTTTGTACGACGTCCAGTCTGCCTTCTTAACGTTCCATACAGTGCGTTTCTGCTCGTTGCGTGGTGAGTTTATCAGCTTCAGAACAATAGGACAGTGATCGCTGTCTTCTGGGGATTCGGATGCGTTCCATAGTAGGTCAGCACCAAGACGAGGAGAGGTTAGGGTCAGGTCTATTGCAGATTCAGAGTTGTACGATATTCGAGTCGGGGTTCCCGTGTTGAGTAAAGTTAGGTTATGTTAGCCGATGAAGTCTTCTACCAGACGGCCCCGGGCATCTGTAGTTTGGCATCCCCAGATTGTGTTGTGGCTATTGAAGTCACCCATCAAAATGATTGGAGGAGGCAGTTGGGCTACTACTCGTTTAACAATTTCAGAGATAAGGTGTGGTTTCCTGAGCTGTACAGCGAGACAAAAGTTATTCGCTGAGTGAGTTGGACTGTAGCTGCGATGGCTTGCAAGGTTGAGGTCAAGGGGACTTCCTGAAAGGGAATGGATTCGTGGATTAGAAGACCAACTCCTCCGTGGGGTGTGACATTGAAGTGTCCATGCTTGGTGAGTAGAGCGTACTGAGGTATTGAGAAGTTACGGTTGTGCCACAGTTTGGTTTCTTGAAGAGCAATTACAAACGGTTTGTGGAGGTTGATTAGTTGTAATAATTCGTCTTCTTTCGCCCGAACACCCTGGCAGTTCCATTGCAGCGCGCTGGCTCCACTTTTCATTTTGGTTTCGTTTGGTTTCCGTTTGATACTGTTGGTAAATTTTTCTTGTTTCACTTCTCACGGTCGGATTGTTCTCGCTTGTGATTTCACTATCACTAATTGCTGAGTCGTAGTTAGGAATGATTTGCACAGGAGTTGTGTGTACGTTTCTCCAGTGGATGGATCGACGCAAACTGCTTCAGTTACTTGTTTCTTTTCAGTTGGTTTTTCTTGATCGTCTGAGTTTTTTCTCTTCCTCCGCGCGGAGATTTTAGGACTCGGAGGCTTGGAGGGTCCAGATGAAGTAGCAGGGGGAGCTGCTCCTGCTTCGGGTTCCCGAGGTACAGGAGGCTGTCGGTTGGGTCCTTCTGAGCTGTTTGATGTTACGACATCAGCATAGCTGTGGCGATAGTTTGGTTGTTCTGAGGCTAGTTTAACTTTTGCTTGGGCTCTGGTTAGTTTGTATTTGTGTTGAATGGGGAGAATTTCCTGCTGATGTTTGAATTCGGTACATTTATAGGATCCTGAGTAGTGATCTTGACCGCAGTTGTGGCATTCCATTTTGGCGTTGGTGCAATCTCCACTATCGTGGTTTGCATTGTTGCACCTAGCACAGGTCACTATATTGCTAGGGCATCGTTTCTGTGTATGGTTGTATTCGAGGCACTTTTTGCAAAACATGGGACGAGGCATGTATGGGAGCACCTTCGTTTGAGATTGTTCACCAGAGATGGTAATTTAGTCAGGGAGGTCCTGTCTAAAAGTGAGTAGAAGAGCTTGAGAAATAGGGTTTTTGGTCGGATCCAAGTTGCCTTCACCGCGTCGTACAGTCCGTGGTCCGCCATCAGCCCCTCTCGAAAACAGTAGAAGTTATAGAGATCATACTCGTACAGATACACGAGTCCTTTGACTAAGTTGAAGTATGGATGTTCAGATATGGAGACTGGGAAATTGTTTAGGAATGTAATGTTACAGATTTGGATGCTCTGTTGTTTGCCGGTTACCTCGATACTTAATGAGCTTTCATCTTGGGAGGTAATTCGCTTGAGCTTATCACCCAACTCGACCT